>QLPI01009010.1:0-18909 GCA_003314275.1 Chroogomphus rutilus
CCGCCCGACCTTTCGACAACACCCCTCGGCAGTACCGAAGTCCGTCAGTATCCGACTCCTGATAGCGGCGTACCGAAGCTTCCATAAGTCTTTGAACGGCTCTGATTTGTTCGCTGCATCTCATAGACGATCAGGAGTGTCAGTTCAAATATACTGTTAGAGTCCGAGTTCGTGTCAGGTCCGAGCTGATGTAAGTCGGTCCAAGTCATGTGTTCGGAGTCGTAAGGACTTGGCTTCAACTTTAATGTTGCACCCTCCTCGATCATCAGTCCTTTATTTCGGAGGTTCGGAGAAGATAAGTTCTCGGAGTTCAAGAGTGAGTGGGAATACAAGTCGATATTCAAACTAAGGTATAGTACAGAAGTCTGGAGGTATTTATACATACGGTCCTTATTGTAACTAATTAGGAATGATCAAGAGAACAATAAGATGAACGAAAACGGAATACAAGAGAAATATACATTGGTGTTACAATAAGACTATTGTTTGACGAAAAAGGAAGATGTCCGAGGTCCGAGGTTAACGATGGTGGTCGGACTCGGAGGTGGCAATGTAGGTTCGGACTTGGTTCGGAGTAGGGTTCCTTTGTAGTGCCCTATGTCGGATGTCTGGGATGTCGGAGTTATATCGTGGATATAACACATGCATGTCCTACTTATATAGGTTAAGAAGCGACATGTGGAATAAGGAATGTGGGACAACAAGGTATGTAGAGCATGTGGTCATTGTCCACAACAAAACAAAATTAGAACAAGGAATGCAAAGCGGGGATGGAACAATAAAGGACAGGATAATAGGATCGTGACTCAAGATGGGACAATAGGGAGTGGCTGAGTATAAAACAATGGGGTCGTGTCCGAGGATAATACAAGGACAGGGAGTCCCAAGGTGAGACGGACCGAGGAGTGTGGATGACGGATGTGCCAAGCCAGGACCGGTGCACCAAGTGTTATGCATGCGACGCGGGCGCTTGGTCGTGGATATAGGATGATTGCTCGGTCGGCACTGCCAGCGGATGGGTCTCGGTACATGGACTTGACATACGGTCTCTCAACCATCCTCTACATCGTCCGAAGACTCCCAAGTTGCCGTGGTCAGTCTCCCGATGGTGATTTCTTCACTGGGCTCTGCTTCGTCCGCCTCTAACAAAACACGCTCCTCACCCACACCACCCGTATTTTCCGAGAGGTTCCACAATTCATCACCTTGTGTTGACAAAGCATCATGCCCATCAACGATGCATCCTTCCACAGTCCCCTGTTTGACGTTGTCAGTTTTGGCGAGCATTTCATTTTGGTTGTTCTTTTGGGGATAGTGATGGGCGGGAATGATGCGGTAAGATGATAAGAAGACTAGAAGCTTCCCAAACTACCCGCGAGGTTACGTTTAGGTGGACCGAACCTTAGTTTTAATTTCCAGCTTCAGGGGTTCAGCTGCTAAGAGGGGGATACTGTCAAGTACACATACCAAGGCCCGTCCACTTGGCAGTGCCGACAGAGTAACTATCCTATGACCATGACCAAGTGTCCTCGCCACATGCATAATACTTGGTGCACTGGTCTCGGCTCAGTACACCTGCCATCCACACTCCTTGTTCTCACCCTCTGGTCCATTTCACCTTGGGACTCCCTGTCCTTGTTTTATCTCTGTACGCAACCCTTGATTTATAGTCATGTACTCTTATTGTCCCATCCTTGACCCCATTCCCTATTATTCTATTGTTTATTGTTTTATCCCGGTTTGCATTCCTTGTTCTAAATTTACTCACTGTGGACAATAACCACATGTTCTGCATACCTTGTTGTTCCACATTCCTTATTCCACATGTCGCTTCTTAACCTATATAAGTAGGACATGTGTGTACATACTTCCTCATTCTGGGTATCGACTAGGCTTAGGCCCTTCTACCTTCTTCCCCTCTGTTAAAGTCCTCGACTTGGGCCAGCATCATCAGCATCCTCCTGAGTATCTGTCTGTTGCAAATTGGTGGCATGCATGGCAAGTAGGATGCAACGCACGAGTACGTTGAAGCCAATGCCACTACTCTTGGCCTGCAGGACTTGGCCATAGTCCACCCGACCTTTCGACAACACCCCTTGGCAATACCAAAGTCCATCAGTATCCAAAGCTTGACAGTTCCCCTTACCCAATCCTGAATCTTACAAGAGGATGGGAAATGATGTCCCTCTTATTGAAAGCAAAAAAAAAACCCCATATTTGTCTGTAAACTATAATTATTCTGACCAAATATATCCAACACCCTTGCGATAACAAACATCCCAGATCAGGAGATGGGAGGTTTGTCCTGGCTGCGATTCTTATTTTTTATACAGGTAGGGTATATATCTCTTGATTTCCCTGCTCCCCACACCACCCCTCCTGAACCTTATTCCTCATGATTACCCCTCGCCCATTCCAAAATACATCAATAACATATACTGAACATCCTGGTGAGAGACATTAGCCAATTTTCCCTAGCCTCATGACAGCTGTCAGCCAATGGTGGGTAAGGTGCACGAACAGACATACCAGGTCCATGTTCCCAGTAAAAAAGGAAGGCACAGTTTTACTCAGAATTGATAGATATCTGCCACATTGTCCCGAAAATATCTAAAATGCTTTCTCTAACTAACCTAAAGATCCAATCAGTAATCCATGACATCCTTGTGAAAAAATCTGACATCGCTCATCTCAATTATTTACTTGAGTATTTCTACTCCATGATTGTTAATCCTATAAGGATTGTGTGAAAACAAAAAAGGGATTTATTGAATTATTGTTAAAGACACAATAGAAATGCTGCCAATCAGGAATAGTAGGAACATTCATCAGGCTATCCTTAATGGCATGACCAGCATCCCACTCAAAGTCTTCATTACAAGCTGGGAACTGGATAACAAAGGTTTATGCCTGTGTGCTGTCCATCCATTAGATGTGGGAGTCTCCCTTGAATCCTCTCTGCAGGAGGCCATGCAGGATGTCGTACAAAGCCATATTGGCACATGTGTGCCAAATTTGTTGTCCAAAATTGCTATCCCCACAGGGCTTGCCTAAATGGCCTCCTGCACATGAGTTTACATTTCTTTTCAATCTGTCTGCAGATCTGTTCATTTACATTGTGATTAATCTTGTTTAATTGCTGGTGTTATAGGAATACATGGGTGCAATCAAAAAATAAGGTACTAATAGTTGCAAATCTTCAAAAAACCTCATATCACCTGATCCCTAGTTATACTATACTATGCTCCTGATGTATAGGCTTGAGATCAACTATGACAATGTGACCTGATTGATATCCAAAGCATACTTTAGAGGGAGAGAAGGCATGTTTTTGGAAATTGCGGTAACCAGGGGGAATCCAACAAGATTTCAGTGGCAAGTCAGTGAGAATCCAGTCCCGACTGGGTGAGATGAAGATCTGCGGGTCCCCGGTGGAAAAGAGATGAAAGTGGCCAGGAATGACATGAGCGACCTTGCCTCCATCTGAGAATTGGAAGGATTCATGTTTCAGCAATGGTGTCGAATCACCTGTGGTAGTGTCCCATATACAGACTGAGCCGTTGGACAAGCCAGACACAACGTGCGCGCCATTAGATGAGAACACGACCGAGGTCAACCCGTCTGATTGACCCTCGAATGAACGCTCTATTGCTCCGGTGATCGTATTCCATATCCGGATTGAGTGATCAGGCGAGCCAGACACGAGACGCAATCCATCGTGAGAGAAGGAAACGCAGAGAACCCAATCTGAATGGCCAGTGAGTATATGCTCTGCTTTGCCGGTAGTTGCATTCCATATCCGGACAGAGGAGTCATCACTGCCCGATGCTACACGCCCCCCATCAGGCGAGAATGCAACGGACTTCACCCAACCTGAATGCCCCTTCAGTTTGCGCTTTATCTTTCCAGTGGCTGTCTTCCATAGAATGACCGACTGGTCGGCCGATCCAGACACGATATATTTCCCATCAGGGGAGAAAGCAACGGACCATACCAAATGCGAATGACCCTTTAGTGTTTGTTCTGTCTCCCCGGTGGTGGCATTCCAGACTCGGACGGTCTTGTCGCTCGACCCAGACACGACTCGTATGCCATCTGGGGAGAATGCAACTGAATGCACCCGATGTGAATGTCCTTCGAGTGCCTGTTCTTTCTTACCCGTGATTGCCTTCCAAATACGAGCCATCTTCGGGTGCGAAACAAAAGATACGCATGCACTGGCACGTGAAAAGGACGACCGATCTATGACCGCACTGCGTTCCATCTCCAAGCCGCTCGTCACATCCCAAATCCGGACCGAGTTGTCATCTGACGCAGATGCCACCTGTGTCCCATCAGGGGAACATGCAACAGACTGCACCCAATCTGAATGTCCCTCAAACACACGCTCTGTCACCCCCGAAGCCAGATGCCAGATACGGATTGATCGATCGAAAGACCCAGACACAACGCGTGTACCTTCGGGAGAGAATGCAACAGAGGTTACCCAATCTGTATGTCCCTGTAGTATGCGCTCTAATTTCCAGGCATGTGTATTCCAAATGCGGATTGAGGTGTCGCGGGAGCCAGATGCTAGTCGTGTCCCATCAAGTGAGTAGGCAACCGAGTTCATGGCCCATGAATGTCCCTCGAGTACATGCTCAACTGTCCCTGTAGTGGCATGCCAAATGCAGACAGTGTCGTCATACATGCCAAACACACCATATTTGCCGTCAGGCGAGAACGCGACGCAATATAACTTCGAATCAAATTCTTGTACGAGCTTGGTTTCCCCTGTGGTGGCATCCCATACCCGAGCAGTAGTGTCATCAGAGCCTGACACAACACTTGATCCATCTGGAGAGAACGCAACTGCCATAACTTCATCTGAATGTCCTTGTAGGATATGCTCTACCTCCCCTGTTATTGCATTCCAAACTCGAATCAAGCTGTCGTCCGAGCCAGACACGATGCGGGTGCCATCAGGTGAGAAGGCAACGGACCAAACTCGACCTGAATGCCCTACCAGTATGCGCTCATTCTCCCCTGTAGTGGTATTCCAGATACGAACCAAATGGTCCAAACACCCAGAGACAACAAGCGTACCGTCAGGAGAGAAGGCAATGGAGAATACAGATGAAGGGTGTGACATGAGATGCTTAAATGATCCCCAAGACCCCGTGATGCCCACCACTACACTAGGTAAGTTATCGAACAATGTCGAACAGTGATATCTTATGGATGCGCGTTTAGGGATCCATGCGAGGGCTGAGCCATACGTGTTGAGGCAGTGATATTTCATCGGTTCAAATGCCATCTGTAGGTAGCGACGAGCATCCTCGAGTAGCAACACGTGGTGGGCATGGGTCTTGGAGTATTTCTGGGGAAATGGTGAGCTAAATTCCTCTACCATGTTGATTACTGACCGAGATGGCTTCTTTTGCCATGCTGAGAGACTTCAGCCCAGATCCAAGCTCTCCAAACGTACTGAGGCACTCAAACCAGTGCAATAAGTGTGTATTGGCGAATGTCCCAAGCTCGCTGAGAAATGGTAATGTGTCTGCAGGTGGCAATGAAAGAGCCTCTACAAGGTGAGAGGCCCAGTACAAGCAAGCGTATCGGAGAGACTCAGAAATAAGGTCGGGATTAGAGATTTCATGGACCTTCGCGGCTATAGCATGATCAGGTAAATCGCACATGTTATACTGAAGAGACTTGTTCAATATCTGGAGGCACTTGAGCCCGAGTTTGTGGTGGGTATCGGAAGCATAAATGCTGCTCCTACTGCAACGTTTCGGGTCGACGATGAACTCTTGAAAAGAGGCGTGAAAGATGGTGACATGTCCATCTTTGGTAGAAGGAACATAGATCACTGAACGAAAACGAGACAATTCAATGTCAACCTCGTCATCCGTCATCTCTAACAGGGAAGCAATGCCAGCAATAGAGAGTGGGCGTTGGAGAAACACCACAGTAGCAAGTACGTCTCGTCTCATTGTTATTTCCTTGTCACTGAGTTTATGGAATGGTTCGGCCATAATCAGCGTGTAGAAGCTGTCGAGGGAGGCAAGTGGCAGCGCCGAATCAGTCAATTCAATTAGACGCGTTTTGGGATTCACACCCGTGTCACCGATGTACCGCACCGCTGTGGCGGCATAGATGAATAATCCATCTGACTGGGAAACAAGCCCCATCAGTTCCTTTTGGGACGGCCAAGGGATTGTTTGTTGGGAATATCCATGATCGTCCGCAATTTTAGACAGTGAAGCTGTTAAGTATGTTTTGATATCGTTTTGTCCGTTGTCATCGATGGCAACTTTGTGAAGAGTGAATTCTTGAAGGAGGGAAGGTGCAGCGGCACGATTAAACGCCCTCCTGATCCAAGCCTCAGGTCGACTTGTAATTAATAGTTTTAGAGGAATTCCTGTTATGCTGTCGAGGATGGCTGTGATCAGCATTTCTACAATTCCAGGTGCCGAGCATTCGTCCATGGCGTCTATAACGATAACATAATAAACATCTTGTTCGTTTTTAGCCGCGATCTTGACAGGATTAACGATCAGGGACCGGAATTGCTCAAGTAGATCATTGAGATCGGCGACATCAGGTTTTTTCACGAGCACGTCATGGATGACTGATTTGATCTTTGGGTTAGATCGAGAAAGCATTGTGGCGATCGTAGGGATGATCCGGCGTGCATCCGTCAATCCTGAGCGAGAACAGAAAAAGCTGCCTCCGAGCTTCTTCTGCGTGTCCAAATTCTGGCAGAACGTGTGTGCGATCGTCGTTTTCCCAGTACCGAGCTGGCCGTTGAGCCAATAGACGTTTGGAGTTGAAGGATCATGTGCCCAGGACTCTAGATCGGACAATATCTGTACGCGCGTGTCTTTCATGCACCCATGGGGTTGGTCACCTTCCGCTCCGTACCGTGTTTCATAGGATGGGCGCTCCGCCGGTTTAAGTAACGCTAAAGAATCCTGCAAGACGTCTACACTGTCTTGAGTATGACAGCACTGTCATTAGGTGACGCCACACTTACTGATGGTATTCTGTATAACCGCATCACGCTGCGCCTCTGCAACAGAGTATGACTAGCGGTTAGCTCTCGGGTATATTGTATTCTTTGTCAAAAAGCTCACAAATATTGGTTCCAGTAAAAGTAGATACGATTGCAGCTGACGACATGGATGTTATGTTCAAATGCAACGGTTTCTGCTAGGGATCGACGTTGACTACGTGAGGTGGGTTGAAAGAGAAGAGCGTTTGAGGTTGCAAGGACTGCGTGGGAAGGCGATGCTAGCGCCAGAACCTTGTTTTGTCAAGTTCAATCGCGCCTAGCACCACTTGCATGGGCAACCCACTTGTGGTTATTATTGTAGAGACTTTCCAACATAAATAAATGTGTCTTTAATGCATATATTACTTCCCACCGAATATAGACGGGACGAAATTTGGGCTGCAGGACTCACCTTACGATCCTTCCCCTCCCACTGAGAAATAAAGCTTCGGCCTGTATAACCATCGGCTTCTTGTAGCTTATAGGTTATTCCCACACCGTACAATAAGGGCCTTGGAGTTCAGTAATTATCTGCACTCCTATCAATGTAGTTTTTTGTTTAGTGCTATGGTGCTGGGAACACCTATTGAGTGAAACGACGGACCCAGGCATTCCTGACACACTCCTACATAGAGGTACCAAGCAAATGACGGAGGTATTTCCACCTTTACATGTTGGGCACAAATTGTTGTTCTCGATTAGAATGGCAGATCAACAAGATATGAGACGATTAGGAGGTTTTGATTAATTTCTTACCTTTTCCTTACTGCTATATTCCTGGAGTCCTGAATAATAGGAGTTGTTCAGCACATGCAAAAATGCTTCTCCCTATCCCTAGACGCGTTGAAAATGTATATATATCAATGATTTCTGACCTCATACTCGGGATCCTCGAATCGTTAAAGCGACGACACTGGTTATCACAATGGATGAATGAGTCGGGTGGCGCACGGCTGTTCGACGAAATCGGGTGGAGAGTATAGCTGTACGTGGGGCTCACGCATTTCCTGCATAAATACGGATGGCTCCTCAAGAATCTCCCATCTTGACGGAGAAACCAACCCCACAATGGGACCAGAGAATCCAAGTCAATCCGAGACTCGAACATCCTTTGTCATCACACTCCAGCAACAATTAATTGATCTGGATGTCCGGGACACAGCTGCCCAAAAGGGTTTATTTCTATTCATATATGAATTGAATTTAGTGTGATAATATGTGCAAGTTGGGTTCTGCTTTTCAGGGACATGGGGGTTCTACAGTGCTTTGACATGGGCTCGGCGAGGGTGTTAGATTATACGCTACGTCATGTACCTCACAATTGGAAAGGAGTGAGTCTGTGGAACGCTGTGCTCTCATGCTGGATGCATTAGGAAGGACAGTGCGATGGCATTTCTGAGGCATTATTACAGGCCGCAGCGTGCATTGGACCCCTGAATTTCCGGGAGGTCCAAAGTTGCATTAAAAGGAACAATGAGGTCGCATCCCCAGGGAAAAAGAGAAGGCCCGCATCGGTTGGACAATTGTTTGTGTCGATACATTTCTATAAATAAGTCGTGTTTCGGACAGAACACAATTATATCCCAGTGTGCTGCCTACACAAAAACGATTCAGAAAAACTATCTTTGCTCTTCTCGGCCCCCTGCTCTTTTGAATGTAAAATTCCTTATTATAAATTGGGGACTGCCTATTAATCACGCTGTGCAACAAACCCATCAGCCACCACCCATAGGTCACAAGGTACACATTGTGAATTTCGATTCAATCTCTGATTTTGAGTTTATTGCTAGTGACCGCTCCTAAGACAGTGTGATGACAACGCACTTCTTGAAAAAAAAAGGTATATAGTAAAACTGGGCTTGTAATGAAGAATTGGGTATGCCAGTAGTATTCATTCATCTCTGGGGCCCCCTTACCCAATGCTCAATCTTAGAAGAGGACGAGAAAAATGCCCCTCTCATTTTAAAATAAAAAACCGAGTTTGTCTTTACACTAGAATTATCACAACCAAACATGACCAACACCCTTGTAATCATAAACATCGCAGACAAAACATTCGATTATATTGTCGCAGACAGAGGACTCAGTCTGTCTGCTCACACGTCCATCTCACCTAGGAAAAATCAACAAAATAAATCACCTAAAATTCCCAACACAAAGCATCGATGACAACAATAAGAGATTTTTTTGGTAAGATCTTTCACAGCATCTTTGATCGGTGTCACAATGAGGTCATTAAACTGAAGTTCCATGTGTCGGGTGCCAGCATCTGGATCTGTGTCCAAAATCTTCAAGAGAGCAAGGCTGAGAACACTGAACAGTCATGCAAGCTCATAAGCTATAGTTAGAATGATCCGGTCGACATCCCTGCATTCGTCTTGCGTACGGTAACCAAAGAAGGTGGCTCCAAGCATGTCCCGCTTGTCAAGAATGAGATTGTTGTTTTTCACGTTCCAGCCATGCCATTCAACCAATTGATTTTCGTACTCTCGCGGTCGGTTGCCCATGCTTCGAGACAAGCAAGCATTAGCTTGCGAGTACTCTACGTGCATGCGTGTCGTGGCGGAGATGATGCTGGGTTGCAGGCCGCATAAATTGATCGTGGAAGTGATACGAGAAGCCCTAAATGGTCAGGTGGAGGGTCTAAAATACTATGAGAATGGGGGTAACGGGGATAATCAGTTTATAGACACACTGAAAGTATCATATATATTAACATCATGCCGTACCGAAGAAATGCAGCAATGCGGGGTCACCAACTTACATCAGGATCGGTTAACCCGACCCACCGACAAAAAGCCCTTCCATTCTAATGGGCTGTCACAAGCACAATAAAAAACACCATTTAGCCTAGGCGGCCTCCACCACCCACCTCTATTCATGGTCCCCCCTATACAGTTGCCTCCTCCGGCCCTCACCCATACTCATGAATCTCATACTGCCTATCGGCTTCATGGGTTCAGCTGCTAGAGGGGGGATACTGTCACGACCACACACCGTGCTCTGACTTACTTGGCAGTACCAACTGATGGACCCTTACTCATATCATCCCATGGTGCATGGTTTCGGTTCAGTACACCCAGTTCATCACCTGGTCCATTATCCTTTCCCCAACCCCCTATTCTTTATCATCCCTACACTCCCTGTCCTTCCCCTCACTCACTTACCCTTGGGACGTTCACTACTCCTTGCCACTTACCCATGGCCCTATTGTTTTATTCTCGGCCATTCCTTATTGTTCTATTCTTTCACACAATCTCACCCACTTATACTTCATTGTCTTACCCTCACATTATTCTATTCTAATCACTGTGGACAATACCTCCACATGGTCTTCATACCTTATTCTTTTTTCCATGTCTTATGCCACCCTTATTCCACATTCCACCTCTCAGCCTATATAAGTAGTAGATGCATGTACATAGTTCCTCAGTCTGAGTATCAACTAGGTTTATGCCTCTCTACTCTCCTCCTTCTGTTCAGAAGTCCTTACTTGGCCCGACACCCTCAGCATCCACCCAAGTATCTTTTCCGTTACAAGTTAGTGGCACGCATAGGAGGCAGGGTGCAATGCATGAGTACATTGAAGCCAAGCCACCCCAACTGGCCTGCAGGACTTGGCCGGTCCTGACAGCACCATCGGCAGTACCGAGTCCTGACACCACACCTCTGTGCAACCCCACACCTCCACACAACCCCACACCTCCACAACAAACCCATCAGCAACCACCAAAGGTCACAAGGTACACATTGGGAATCTTGATTAAATCTCTGATGTTGAGTTTATTGCCAGTGACCTCTCCCAAGATGATAGTCTGACAAAGCACTTCTTAGGGAAAAAAATAGTATATAGTAACCCTGGACTTGTAATGAAGCATTGGCTATGCCAGTAGTATGTATCTGTAAAAATTTGGACATGTCATTCATATTGGGTTCCCCTTACCCAATTCTCAATCATACAAGAGGACGAGAAAAATGCCCCTCTTATTTTTAAAACAAAAAGCAGGGTTTATCTTTAAACTAGAAATTATTCCAACCAACCATGACCAACACCCTTGCAATCACAAACATTGCAGACTAAACTTTGATTATATTGTTGCACACCAGGGAGTCTGTCTGTCTGTTCACACTTCCATTTCATCTTGGAAAAATAAACAAAATAAATCATTTAAAACTCCCAACACAAATCATCGATGACAACAATAATATATTTTTTGGTAAGATATTCACAGCATCATTGATCGGTGTCACAATGAGGTCATTGAACTGAGTTCCATGTATCGGGTGCCAGAATCTGCATCTGTTTCCAAAATCTTCAAGAGAGCATGGCTAATAAAACTGAACAGTCATGCAAACTCATAAGCTATAGTCAGAATGTGTTAGAACCAGGCATTATTGAGTCATTTATATATATATTCTCCACCAAAACTCCAATATCTCCTCCAACCATTCCCAGAGCAGAATGCAACTTTACACAAATATTCTATTCAACATGAAGAACACTCACGAATATTCTCGTGAATTTAGGAACGGGTTTTGCACCACACTCTCTACCCGGCCCCATACCTACCCCAAGGGCCGGCTCACATCATTTGGACATGTTGGGAAGGAGATACACTGGCATGTGGTTTCCTATTCATTCTATTTTATATTCTATGCTATTCCCAACTTCTCCCCTGTGAAGTTTTCGTCTGTATCATCCCCACCGCATATATGCGGGTGTACCACGCGCACGGCCGCATTAGGCCAGCTTCTAACTTCACTCCGTGAAGTTTTCACTTATAAATAAATCTTCTATTTTATATATAACACGAGTAGTTTGTACTAGTATAACAAGCAATTACAGTTGTAGTTCTTCCCCCATCCCACTAGCCATTGGGCTATACTTAAATATCCTTGCCTTGCGCTGAACCGAAGGTTAAGCGCCGAGCACACTTTCCTATTTAGAAGCAGAACACCAGCTACTTGTCGTACAGCAAGACCAGGTCACGGTTGGGTTTCCAACACCATATTATAATATTATAAATCATCATATATTATATCTAACTTGTGGGAGGACCATAAATCGTTAAACCGGTGCTTTGGCGCCCAGACCGGATTCCCGGATCGGCGCCTAAGCGGAGAGTAAACCCAGGACTGAGCTCCCAGTAGAATTGCTACAGAGCAATATATTTCCTATAGATAAATACATCTAAAATCATAGGAAATTCTAGGGAACTATTTCCCTCATTGTCCCACCGGCTCTCCGATATAATCGTGCGGGAATACCCCAGGAAACCCTATCTGCCAGACCCAACTACACAATGATCTGGTCCACATCCCTGCATTTGTCTTGCATACAGGAACAAAAGAAGGTGGGTCCAAGCATGTTTAACTTGTCAAGGATGATGAGTAAGTGATTGTGTCAAGATTCGGTGATGCCGAGATATCGGTTAAGTCCTGCAAACCGTTACGGGGTGGCTAGGCTTCAATGTGCTCTTGCATTGCACCCTGCTGTTCCATGCGTGCCACGAATTTGGATAGTGAGAGGAGCCTTGAGAGGATGCCGAGGGCGTCGGCTCAAGCGAAGGACTTTAGAAATAGAGAGCAGACAAAGGGGTGCGAATCAATTGATATTCTGAGTGAAGAACTATCTACATACATCCCGCTACTTTTATAGTTAAGAAGCAAGATGTGGAACAGGGTGGCATAAGGAATGGAGACAATAAGGTATGAGGCAACCACATGGAGGCATTGTCCACAGTGATCAGAAATAGAATAAGGAATGTAAGCGGTATTAGAATAATAGAGTATGGCTGAAAATAAGATAATGAAATGGTGGGCGGGAATAGAACAATAGAGGACGGCCTAAGATAAAACAATGGCAATGGCCAGGACAATGAGTGGCCATCATGTTGTTCGGGGGAAACGGGCTAAGGAGTGGATAGGGGTGAAGGAACAATGGAAGGGGGTGTACGAGGGAGAGTGGTCCATTCAATGTACTAGATGTACCAAGCCGAGGCCGCATGGTGGTGCGAGATAATGTGGGTGAGGGCCGGTTGGTCGGTATTCCCGAGTGAGTCGGTACTCGGTGTTGCGGGCTTGACAGATTGTGGTTTTTCACGTTCCGGCCATTCAACAAATTGATTTTCATATTCTTGCGGTCGGTTGCCCATGCTTCAAGACAAGCAAGCATTAGCTTGTGAGTACTCTATGTGCATGCATGTCATGGTGGAGATGATGTTGCATTGCAGGTCACATAAATTAATCATGGAAGTGATACTAGAAGCCCTAAATGGTCGGGTGGAGGGTCTAAAATACAATGAGAATTGGGGTAATGGGGATAATCAGTCAATACACTCACTGATAGAATCATATATGTTAACATCATGATTAGCACCTGTTCTGAAGAAATGCAGTATTACTCAGCCCTAAGACTTTGTCCTCGGAAAGGAGCTCACGGATGAAAACCTTTGACTAGGTGGATTTTATGCCTCCTGAGGTTGGAGGTTGATATTAATTGTGGATTTGAGGGTAAGGGAAAAAAACTGTGTCCCTCCCTCAGTCAGTCACATCTAACTACTTTCTCTGCTCCAGGGGCTCACACACAGTGAGACTGAAAGAAGATCCCTCCATCTCCATCCTTGTCCTCAAAGCTGGACATGCCAATCACAATGATCTAGCAGACCATAAATGTGGGCCTACATGGAACTTCAGTTTAATGACCTTATTGTTACACCGATCAAAGATGCCGCCGTGAAAGACCTTACTAAAAGATCTAGTATTGTTGTCATTGATGCTTTGTGCTGGGAATTTGAGATGATTAATTTTGATTGTTTTTCCAAGATGAGATGGAAGTGTGAGCAGACAGACTGACTCCCCTGTCTGCAACAATATAATCGAATGTTTTGTCTGCAATGTTTGTGATTGCAAGGGTGTTGGTCATGTTTAGTTGAAATAATTCTAATTTAAAGACAAACTCTTCTTTAAACCAACCCTTACCCATATCATCTGTCAGGCTTTGGATACTGATGGACTTGGTACTGCCGAGGGGCGCTGTTAGAATACGGTAATGCTGAAATATCGGTTAAGTCCTGAAAACTGTTTTGGGGTGGCTAGGCTTCAATGTGCTTGTGCATTGTGCCCTGCTGTTCCGTGCGTGCCACTAATTTGGACGGAAAGGAGTATTATGAGGGTACCGAGGGCGTCGGTTTGAACGAAGGACTTAGATGAGGAAGACAGGCAAGGGGGTGCGAACCAATTTGATATTCTGAGTGAGGAACTATCTACATACATCCCGCTACTTTTATAGTTAAGAAGCAAGATGTGGAACAGGGTGGCGTAAGGAATGGAAACAATAAGGTATGAGGAAACCACATGGAGGCATTGTCCAAAGTGATCAGAAATAGAATAAGGAATGTAAGCGGGATTAGAATAATGGAGTATGGCTGAGAATAAGATAATGAAGTGGTGGGTGAGAATAGAACAATAGAGGACAACCGAAGATAAAACAATAGGAAATGGCCAGGATAATGAGTGGCCGTTATGCTGTTCAGGGGGAATGGGTGAAGGGGTGGAAGGATAATGAAAGACGAGACGGATAGGATAGAAGAAGGAGCTTAGACAGTGTACCGGATGTACCGAGCTGAGCCCATGTGATAGTGAGAATAATATGGGTGGAGGATGGGTGGTTGGTCGGTATTACCAAGTGTACCAGAGCTCGGTATCAAGGTCTTGAGAGGCACTGTCAAAAGGTCAGGTGGACTATGGCCAAGTCCTGCAGGCCAAGAGTAGTGGCATTGGCTTCAACATACTCATGCGTTGTGCCCTACTTGCCATGCGTGCCACCGATTTGCAACAGACAGGTACTCAGGGGGATGCTAGTGATGCCAGCCTGAGCCAAGGACATTAACAGAGGGGAAGAAGGTAGAAGGGCCTAAGCCTAGTTGATACCAAGAATGAGGAAATATGTACATGCATGTCCTACTTATATAGGTTAAGAAGTGACATGTGAAATAAGGAATGTGGAACAACAAGGTATGCAGAGCATGTGGTTATTGTCCACAATGAGTAAAATTAGAACAAGGAATGTAAACCAGGATAAAACAATAAACAATAGAATAAGAGGGAATGGGTCAAGGACAGGACAATAGAGAGTGCATGACTATAAAACAAGGGTTGTGCACGAAGATAGAACAAGGACAGGAAGTCCCGAGGTGAAGTGGAATGGAGGAACGGGCAAATGGTGTGGTGGATGTGCCAAGCCTAGAACAGTGTACCAAGTTACATGCATGTGGCATGGACATTTATATGTGGACGTAGAATGGCTGCTCAGTCGGCACTGCTGAATAACTGGAACCTCAGTACATGTACTTGACATCATCCCTCACCTGTGCACAGTCTCAGCTCAGTACATTTGGTTCATTATTTGGTTCAATTTCCCTACCCCACCCTCCTGTTCTTTATTATTCTTCTATTCCCAATCCTTCCCTCTGCCCATTTACCCTCAAGACATTCACTATTCAATTATCACTTGGTCACAGCCCTATTGTTTTATATTCAGCCACCCTCTATTGTTCTATTTTCCCTCCCACTCCTACTCATTTATCATCGGTCATACCTCATTGTCTGATTCTCGTTTACATTGTATTGTTCTATTCTAGATCGCTGTGGACAATACCTCCCCATGGTCTCCATACCTTATTTTTTTCTCCATATCTTATGCCACCCTTATTCACATTCCACCTCTTAGCCTATATAAGTAGCAAATGCATGTACATAGTTCCTCAGTCTGAGTATCAACTAGGTTTATGCCTTCCTGCTCTCCTCCCTCTGTTCAGAAGTCCTTCACTTGGGCTGATACTCTCGGCATCCTTTTGAACATCTCTTCCATCCCAAACCAGTGGCACACACAGGAAGCAGGGTGCAACAAATGAGCACGTTGAATCCAAGCCACTACGACTGGCCTGCAGGACTTGGCTAGTTCCTGACCAAACATTGGGCATCACCAAGGCCTGACAGTATACTCAGACTCACACTACTTCCTGTGCCTCTTACATCTTAATGATTATGCCCCCACAATCTAGATCTGCTACTTGCAAGGCGACTAGCACCTCGGGCATTGAAGCTGAGAAGTCAGTGGAGATGGCCAAGTCAAAAAACTAGTCAGCAACTCTTTGGCTCCCCAGCACACCAGGAGTTACATTGACTTGGCAAGTGCTAATACTGAGGTTGAGCTCAATGTTTCTGCCCTTCTTAATCCTAATTCTTTGATAATCCCCTCATCTGCTGTTTTGGTGCCAAGTTCCTCGGCAACCCCTCTTAAATGCTTAATTGATTCAGGCTCTACTTACTCCTTCATAGAAGCCTCCTATTTTCAGGAACTTAAAATCCCTACTACTTCCGTTGACTCGATTCCCCTTAAATTATTTGATGGCACTACTAACTTGGTCATTACCGAAGCTGTAGAACTGCTGATCAAATTTCCATCAGGACAATTATAGTCCATCCGTATGTATGTCACATCACTAGATTCATCTGTATCAGTAGTACTCAGTCACAACTGGCTCACCCACTACAATCCATTGATTGATTGGGTATTGGGCAGTATTATGTTCCAAAAAACCTCTAATAACCCTAGGTGCATCCTGACAGCTTCAGTTCAGCCAGCACCTGCCACTGCTCCACCACCTCAACCAGGATCCTCTCCAAAATTAGAAGCTCCATGAATAGCCCTAGTCAATGCAGCCACTTTTGCATGTGCCTGAAAACTAGAAGGTTCGCAAGTTTTCTATCTGGAGCTTTCAGCTTCAAAATTAGCAAATACTGAAGAAGAAAGAGGCCCTGCAAAGTAGCTGTGATAGCAAACGTGGTCTTGCACAACATGTGGGGGCATCGAGTCAGTTACTGGTCATTGTGCATGTAAAGTAGATATTTGGTTACTCTCCCTACATCTTAGGCCTAATTGATGGTGCTCCATTACAGACAACCTTCATCTCTTTAGCTTCAGCTAAGTACATATGATTCCTCCCACTCAACAAACTCCCATAGGTGCGAATGATACATCAACAACATCATTGAAAGCACTCTGGGAGGTATGGGTGTGCCTGCTTCTACAGTTCCCCCATGCCCCATGCACCTAACACAGTACACACCCGCATACCCTACTCCCTGACACTCCCACATGTGGGGCTGTCAGGACATGTGGTACACTGGTTCATCACAATAGGCGGCAACTTCATGGATGCAGCAGTACATGACTCAGCCATGTACTGCAATGATGTTCCTCAATCACCATGTGATGTACCCTCAACTTTGCTCCTTATCAACCGACGGTGTGCCATGACTGAATAGGTACATCCTCTACTGTTTTTTGTATCTGCATCTACTCACAAATGTGTCAGTATGTAGATGCCACCACCCACTCCTAGACATCACTATGGTATGATCCATTTTCAAGTTATATATTAATCATTGCGATCAGTTAGCAGTTGTTCCTGCCAATATTCCCTCAACCAGGTGTCATGCGTGGTGTCACCACATCGTGTGTAAACGCAGTGGTCCTGCTCACCAAGTCAGATGGGAGTATGCTGGGGGCATTGTTACAAGGAACCACTAAATTCTTCACATATATATCTTAGGGTTCTCGACTATCCAGTCATGCATTTGTGGTAAATTTGAGTTCTCTTCCAACAGTATAACATTTGATATTAAAGAATGCTCAAGGATAATATAAGTGTTCACAAATCAAACCCTTATATTGTCATGTGAGTATTCTTTAGTATCAAATTGTAGACCATTGCAAGAACACACATATACCATATGAGTACACATGTATCAGGAATCTTGACTGCAATCATGCCTTTGCAATAAACTTGAGTTCTCTTCCGATGGCATTGTCAAGCTTCGGTTACTGACGGACTTCGGTACTGCCCAGGGGTGTTGGCAAAAGGTCAGGTGGACTATGGTCAAGTCCTGCAGGCCAAGAGTAGTGGTGTTGGATTCAATGTACTCGTGTGTTGTGCCCTACTTGCCGTGCGTGCCACTGGATTTGCAACAGACAGATACTCGGGGGGATGCTGAAGATGCCAGCCTGAGTCGAGGACTTAACAGAAGAGAAGAAGGTAGAAGGGCCTAAGCCTAGTCAATACCCAGAATGTGTCAAGATTCAGTGATGCCGAGATATCGGTTAAGTCCTGCAAATTGTTTCGGAGTGGCTAGGCTTCAACGTGCTCGTGCGTTGCGCCCTGCTGTTCCATGCGTGCCACTAATTTGGATAGTGAGAGGAGCCTCGAGGGGATGCCGAGGGCGTCGGCTCAAGTGAAGGGCTTTAGAAATAGGAAGCAGACAAAGGGGTGCGAATCAATCGATATTCTGAGTGAGGAACTATCTACATACATCCCGCTACTTATATAGTTAAGAAGCAAGATGTGGAACAGGGTGGTGTAAAGAATGGAGACAATAAGGTATGAAGTAACCACATGGGGGCATTGTCCACAGTGATCAGAAATAGAATAAGGAATATAAGCGGAATTAGAATAATAGAGTATGGCTGAGAATAAGATAATGAAATGGTGGGCAAGAATAGAACAATAGAGGATGGCCGAAGATAAAACAATAGCAGTGGCCAGGACAATGAGTGGCCATCATGTTGTTTGGGGGAAACGGGTTAAGGAGTGGATAGGGGGTGAAGGAACAATGAAGAAGGATGGATGAGAGGAGTGGTCCATTCGATGTACCGGGTGTACCGAGCTGAGGCCACGTGGTAGTGGGAGATAATGTGGGTAAGGGCCGGTTGGTCAGTATTCCCGAGTGAGTCGGTGCTCGGTGTTACTGTAAGGGCAACCCTCTTACAGCCCCGAGGTATATCTCGGAGGCGAGCTAAGCAGGGGGAA
>QLPI01009025.1:0-22845 GCA_003314275.1 Chroogomphus rutilus
TATGTTATTGGGTCACGTTACGCCGTCGTGGATCAGGGTTGATGTATGATCGCGAACAGATAGTTTCGTTTAGCCCCCCGAGAGCATTGGGGACTGAGCTGCAATGGATATCTATCCAAGTGCCGTGGTGGACGAGTCCCAACCGGGCAGAGTAGGCAAGTCCACAAGTCCGCGGGGACAAGCAACACGCTGCAGCACAATTCCCACACAAATCTATATAGAACCTCTTTATCATTTCAGCCAAGGAAACTCAATTCAATATTGCATCACGTCAAAGAATAGCCGTAGAAGCGTCCAGGGCCGAGACCGGAGGCCGAATATGATAGTTGAGTATAAGCAGATTTGTGTCCGATAATGTGAGTATATCAATTGTGCTGGACGTTTATCATGTTATCGCCATTGCCATTGCGGCGAAGATGCTGTACGATAGTGTACTGGTGACGTCGTGCCAAGCACAGATCGCCGGGAGTAACCCGCGAACGGAAGCTCGAGAAAGCAGGAAGGAGCGAGTCCATGGAATAGAGGAAAAACGTATATACTCCACAATTGAGTTGTGGAGGTATTCCACACGATAACACGAGGCAAAATGGTGGCCGATCCATAAGATGCACGTCATGACGTAAGCATGGCGCCAATGAATTCAAACCGTGGAGTACAGTACGGGACAAGCAAACTCAACCAATTTGGTTTTGAGTGATCGAGAATTTTTTGTGCCAAACTAATGTTATATTCAGAATCAGAATGTCAAAATACGTCCAAAAAACGTGTTCCGAAGTTTTTCCAACGAGTTTTTAATGTGGCCAAATTTTTGGGCCTTTTCAGCTCAATTTTTCACCCCAAATCTCGTTGTCATGACGTAAATTTTAGTTAAGTATGGCTTCAATTGACATCATAGCTAGATTTTGTCGAAGCAGTGGTGACAAATGGCTTTGGGAATCAATTAATTCGATGCTCCCCGTCGGAAATAGTTTCGATCACACCCCCTTCCTTCACCACTTGTCAAGCCTACATGGGAAACTTCATCAGCTAACATGGCGGCTATCTGTTGAACCTGAGCGATATATTTTCAGGATCAGAACCGGTAATCCCTTCAGGCCTATCATGAATTGCATACGACGACACTTCAAGCATTAAATAACGATGATTAAATGATTAAAAGGTGGAGTGTTGAATCCCGCATGGGATTTTCCGTTGTTGTACAGTTGGTGTCTCCCAGCTTGATTCAGCACAGGTAATTGCTCTAGTATGAGGGGGCGTAATAATAAGAGTACAGAGATAAGAATAGGAGTTCAGATAATGCTGTAAAAGTGTGTGCAGACATCTTTAATAAACAGGAGGTATCAATGTTTTGACTTGGTCCAGTGAGCTGAGGCAGACATGACTTGGCTTCAATGGATATATGTTGCATCTGCTTATCTGTCTTGTTATTGTATTTTGGAAGGGTTGTTTGGTAGCAGTCTGAGATTGTTGAGACCAAATATAGACATATACTTAGAGATAGAGAAGCATATGCTTGGCTTAAGCTGATTTTCTGAACAGAGATACATACAAATAGATGAGTGGATTATACAGTGCAGTAGACTTCCTTGATACAGATTTCAGTCAAGCTTGATTTTAGCTCAAAATTTTGTAGATTAAATTTTAATAATAAAATTTTATATTGCAGTCAAGAGATCCTCTTCTGAGTCCTCATATTCATAACTGTATGCTTCAGAGGCTCCTTCACTCTCAGTCTCCTCTCCCTCTAAACCAAAATTCATTCCACCCATGGCATGGTTGTAAAAAATGTTCACAGAAGTTGGCAATTCCCTGTCAGATTCATAATCTGTAGGTGTTGTTGGATGCTTTAGATGTTCATCTGCTTCAGTAACCTGATCCTGATTCTGATTTCACAGTCCAGTAATGTTTCTTATGCATTTTGGACGGCAGCCAGCGGGCATTATACAGCGTGTCAAGGCCGGGTAATTGTTCCATATTTGTATTTATTTGTTTATGAATATGGTATATAGTTTTTATTTATTGTTTTTAATTTTTTAATTTTTAATTTTAATTTTTTTTTCACACTTTTACCGGAATCATACACTACTCAATCATAGCTATTGATTGCACATTTTTTCAATATTTTTCGGTTTTTTTGGGGGTGTGGCCAAAATTTTGACATGTCCAAAATAAAAATTATTTTTAAAAAAAAATGGCTCGTTAGATTGACTTCATTTTGATGTTAGATACTTCATTTAATGGTCTACTATCGATTTCAACGAGCGGATTTCGCCAGAAAATTGGGTCGAAAATTTTGGTTGAGTTTGCTTGTCCCGTACTGTATATCGTGAGCAAGATAGTGTGCATGTCCGGATGCTCACGGGGCGGCGCTGTCATCTGTCAGGACTCGGCTCCGCTTGCGACGCCATCTGGAAACAAACGCCCGTGTGTGATTTTGAACTTCAAACAGGTGATAAGCTTCCCATGACAGGTAGCTCGGTATTTGATTTCTGTCATAGGGTGGAGCATGGTCCGACCTGTATTGCCAGCGTCAAGCGAAAACGTGTACCTAGACCTTATGGCACCAGATTTATGCGAGACCGACCGAGACGGTGCCATTGATTCATGTGGCCGGTGACCCAATACAGTGCTGCGCGCCGTGTAACAGGACCCCTGAAAGTGACGGTCAAGGGTTGATCCGAAATCCGGACGGATTGAGCGATTTTTGGCGTTGAGGTCGGAAACTTTTGCCGTCCATGTCCGGACGGAAGGACCAAAATGACTTCAAGGCTGGTACGGGTCCGGACGGGTAGGCATTTTTGGGCTTGTGGCCGGATCCCAGATCCGGACGGAAGTATGTACTTAGCATGAAAAATTCAGAGGTGGCCCAACAGTCTGGTGGTTAGTGGCCTACATGTGAAGCTTAGGTATTTAAATATAGCGTCATGTTATTTTATTTTATTTTTATTCTACTTTTTTCGGCCTTTCAAAAATCAGTTTATGCTAAGGTATAATGGCCAGATCCTAATCCGGACGGAGACCTTGCTAGCGGTCAGAAGGGTGATCTCAGTCCAGACGGACTGTCTCCTCTGGTATTTTAGTCCGGACGGAAATGGAAAATTTCAGATCAACCCTTGACCGTCACTTTCAGGGGTCCTCGTGTAACCTTTCAAGATGAGCAGAATCACCTTATTATAGGCAGGATAGCTCGTATGTATCTCTGGACAGCAACACCCGTGTCCAAGGTACGTCTTTGACCTATTGGCTAACGCAGAGAGGGTGTTCAGAGGAAACTGACGACACTCAACTAGCTGAATTCCCACTCGTTCTCGCCGTTAACGTTGAATCCCGCAAGATGCACTGGAGCCAAGAAATGGCCTACCCAGCTGGCGCAGGACAGTCCAGAATGTCTCTAGGGGCGTATTCGTCGTTCATCTTCGGCTCGTAATCAGTGTTGTTAATAAGGACAGAGTTATTGGAGAGTGAACAGCACGCGAGGAGCGATCGTCTGGTGACACATGGGGAGAAGTATATATCGAGGGACGCGGTGGGTGACCGACTTTCCCTTGTGTTGCTCGTACTGACGTCGTGACACAGAATGACTATGATATCCCCATTACAGTGTGGAGTGCAGACTGGACACTGAAGTCACCGAATGTGGACCGGACAATTGCTCTGCTCGACGATGATGTTAACGCTATGGTCTTTTAAATGAGTCCACATGCACACACTCACAAAAGGACCTTGTCGCTGGATTAAATTTTGCCAAGTGGATGGTCCAAGATGAACATGGGGGGACACTCTAACCCGACGTTCACCACACATCCCTTCGAGGAGAACAGTCTTTTTATGACAGAGGATTTGAAAGCGATTGGTAAGAGCACAGCGACTTTGCATTTATAAACTTCCGCAGGGAGAGCTGTCGAACAGAACGTGCAAGAGCCTAGTTGTTCTGAATTCTGTCAAGGGGTCTCATGAGCAATAATGCACAGGACTAGGGGTGGACCGCTGTCGCCTGAGTGAGTTCGGTTAAGGAAATGCGTTGGAAATCATCTATGTCGTCAACGTCCTGCTCAACGTTCAACGTTCATCTTGAGCTAGTGAACAGCCGTGTTGAGACAGCAGAATGATGACGAAATGGCCCGCATCACATAAAATATACAACATCAGCAAAACCTAAAAATGCTTAACTTGACTTAACGGTCTTAAGTTTGCCATTCAGGCACCTAACAGCATTAAGGCAAGTTGCTGACTTGATTGCGACTTGAAAATATGGCCCTAAGGTGAGATTAAGAACACCTAAGCACCACAGACCAAATTAAGGTCTCTAAGTCAACAGGTGGTATATATAAGTCACAAGTAGAATCACTATAAGTCTGAATAAGTAATCTAAGTCCATCATAAGCAAAACGCTACAAATAAATTGCAAAGTTATGGTAGTCAATAAACTTGTTAACATATAAGCACAAAATAAGTCAAGTGTCCTGGTATAAACTACTTGGTAAAGAATATTCCCCATATATACCTGTGAGGCGTGCAGCACGAACAATAGTATCCAAATGGAGAACAGCGGCAATTGATGCGCCACCTGTATCTTCATCTGCCTTGACAATCCACGTTATCATATCTTTATCACGGCCACGTTCAACATGAAAATATTTTATTGATGAGCAGAGCTTGGTGCACCATCTGTATCATCATTTGCCTTGAAAATCAACATTCCCATATCCTCAACAGGGCCATGTTCAACATGAGAATATGCTATTATGAGCAGAGGCCATTTGGTGCACAATAAGCATGAATAAGTTTGAAATATTATACAAGTTGATGTGGGAGACTGAAGTTTGGCTCATAATACCAATTATTACACTCATTTTCAATTGAGGTGATGTTGTGCTGAATGTATACATTAGATGTGTTTATGTTTAAAGATGGAATAAAACTCACTGTCAAATCTATATTACTGATGGATCAAGGGTAGAAAAAATTTATGTGACTGGCTGGATCTGTGTTCACATTGTGTTTTGATGACAGGGGAGACCTGTAGGATTCTTAAACCAGCAGTTACACCTAGGGAACAAGCATGCAAGGAGTGGGCAAGGAGAACCAGCATGGGCATGAAATTTTTGATTTGGAATCATGTTTGGGAGGTGTATGCACCTGTGTTGTTAGTGATACATGGTCTGCACCCTAGTTCAGTCAACACAAGCACAAGTGTTATAATGAGCAAATATATGCTACTTCTACAATTTTCAAAACACTTACAGTCTTTTTGAGATATGAGTCATCAAAATCATTGAAATATTGATATATAACATCCCTGAATTTTCCTACAATTTATCCACATTGATTCAACCATTCCAATGCATATATATATGCATATATTTACTCACAACCAGTGTTTTGTACTGATGTTATCACTTATTAAGTGCTCTGACTGCTTGTTTTCATGATATACTCAAGAAACATATATACTATTTTTCTAGTATTATTTCACATTTTTCCTGATACCTGTTTGACATCTATTGCCTTCCTGTACCATTGTATGCCCCATGCAAAGCACCCATGTGGATATTTTCAAAGCACCACCTGGGGTCAGATGGAGTCCAATGTGGTCATGTGTCAATGAGGGAAGTTGAGCATAGGAGAATTGGAATAGACTGCTATAGCATTTAAAGCTGGCTATTACTTGCTATAGTAACCTACCAGTACACGTAAAAAGACCAGGATGTTTTCTTTGAGTGTTGAATTGATATTTTAGAGTTATATTAACTGCTCTTATGCCTATGAGCCCTTATTTGTTGAAACAAGCACCCATCTATCATCTATCAATTGAATGATTCAAATATTACACTTCCTATATGACACATCAATCTCTGTTTCTAGCTACTATTTCTATTGAATCCAAAGTCCACATGTTTGTCATTGAGGTTTGATCCCAATTTGGTTATTGCAAGTCACCCAATGCCAATGTAACATTGTAGGACCAGCAGAGCCTGTACAGCCACTGGCCAAAACATGTTAGCTTTAGAGGTGCATAGACCATATGTATATACTCTATCATAGTTTGTTGTCCTTTCTTCCCCCAATATCTGTAAACTATAGTTCATCTATCTGATGTCATGTATGATATATCCCTCTGTGTTATATCTCAAATTTTTCTCCCACCTATGCTTTGTGTAGTATTTAGTCTCTGTACTGTAACAACAAATTGTGATCACACTTTATCTTTGTCTATCAGTCTGACATCAGGGAAATTTGTCTCTATTTTTTTTATCTGTCTAAATTGGCAGAAAACTCTTTCTGGATCTTTACTCTACACTGGAGGCTCTTGAATCTTGTCAACAAGTATGAACCAAATTTTTAGTGTTGTGTAGGGCCTGGCTGCCAGGCAAGCAGAGAGTCTCAATGTGATATGCTTGGCTGCCTTCTATACTCATTTCATAAGCAGGATAGGTGCTACCTTGGATTAATAAGTCATGTTATATAAAATACATGGCAGAGGGTCCCTAGTCATGTGGCTGGTTCAATAACCATATCTAACACTGTTCCTTCTCCCTATCTTCTGACACCAACCAAACTCTAAGATACTGTGGTGGGGGATATTTACTAGTAATGTTACTAGCTACTATAGTACAGAGTTCTGTAGCTATAGGATGTGTGGTTAGTATCCTACATAAAATATATGCTCCTTGTTCAGTTGACATGTGGCAGCTTGATCTTGTGTAAGTGCCAGTCCAAGGAGCTTGCAGGTGATATACAAGAGAGTCACATTGGTTGCAGTGGATGATCCACAATAATGAACTGGTTCAAGAACAGTGTGAGTGTGATGTACTACACCCATTTAGTGATCCCCGCTGGGTCTGTAGCCTTGAATGACGACCAGTGTGATTTTGACCCAATGTGGCTTGATGTCATGTGCGTGCATCAAGTGGATATCAAATATAAGTGTAAGAGGATTTTGGGTATGAGAGGCTGATTTATATTTGTTGCATTTACCATGGTTTTATACAACTCGATCACTTGACAATAGTATGATCTGCAATTAGCAGAATTGGTGGAGCATATGCAGGGTCAGCCCATTGTGGGTTGCCCCAATGAGATCTTCTTGGAGAATGGCACCTGTCAGTGGTGCCCATTGAATAGAAATATTTTTCTCTTTGTTCCCTCTTTGTCTGCAATGGATATTCCCATCCTGAGCCGTGTCTCGTGTCTGCTTCTTCTCTGTGTCAGTCATCTGTCCTTGGTGGCTGCATATATGTGCCCTGGCTTCATGATTTCTTGTTCCTTTGCACATGAGTCTCTTCTGCTATATCTCTTGTATCTCTTCTTATTCATTTCCTTTTGTCCCCTTCTGTATTCCATACAATTCCTGCTCTTCCAGCCCCTACATCTCCTGATCATCTGGGTGCTTAACATGTAAGTTGCCACCATTAGTGTCTCTCGCATGGTAACTACTGGTGAGTCCAGTTACTACTTTGTTTCTGACTTTATTCTAACTAATACTTTGTTCTTTTCCGGTTTTTATCCTATTTCTCTCTGTTATACATGCATATATGCACCTCCATGTGCATTTCTGCCCTTTATTCCTTATTCCTCTCCCCATTCCTTCCACCATTTGTCACAACACAAACCACCTCACACCCAATCAGACATGTGTTTATTTGAGCAACAACTTGGCACAGATGTAAGTTATACAATGGGTAAACAGACACTTGTAAAACTAGACAAGATTAGACTCCTCAGTATAGACAGACACTGAGATGTGCATTATCTAGAATAGCGAACATGTCATTAGAAATGTTGCTTAACACCTCATTGGTGTCTCAAAAGATTGCCCCTTTTCCATGATTCAGTAGGATTCAGTTGGTGTCCAGTAGTCATGCATCCCCGATAACCAAGCGATGTATTTAACTTGACAACCAGGGTTAACAAAAAAAAATTACATTGCCCCAGACACAAGTTCAATGATACACAACGCCCCGGACACAAGTGAAATGGTATACAAAGTTCAAGACAGAATTTTAATGAGAAGATTAAAATAAAAATGAAAACAGAACATTGAGAAATAAAATGTATATATGCAGGTATTACCAAGGAGCCAGTTAACATCACTTGAAGGAGTAAGTAGATGTTTTGAGTCACGTTTGCTTCGACTGAAGTTGACATTCGGCGTGCGATGGGTGGGAAGGAGTGTGCGCAAGGAGTCCGGACCGTTTATAACCTGACTCAGAGGAGCAAGCTGATGTTGAGGGTGCCGTTGGCTTCGAGTGGAGTTGATCATGGACCGAATTAAGTGTGCCCAAATGGTCCAAATTGTGTTACTCAAAAGAGTAAGGTGTTCTTTGATATCTGGCCAAGCCTTCGCGTAGTATTAGCCCTTGTTCTACACTTCATCTAAATAGCTGTCCATACCTGTTGATATCACTGGGTACTCCAACACTCCAACAAATGCTACTAGATGTCAGATCTCTATCATACCCATATCCATATCCTCATAAAACCAAAGATCGACGTCGATATCCATCGCGTCGCTTTGGGACTCGTGGTCGGAAGACGCAGGTAATGAGCACCATTCTTCATCAACATCCATTTCTTCATCAACATCCATTGCGTCATCTACATCCATTGCGTCATCGTCGACACTTGAGTCTGTGGTGAGAGGAAGGATGGGAGAGTATGTTGGAGCTGGGAAGCGTAGGGGTAATGAGCCGCTGCTAGCCCCAGACTTGGCCCCAACACCTGTCGCAGGAGTAATCGAAGTGAAAGTCGGTTGCCATGCCTACAAAAAATAACGCGAATAAGAAAAAGTGGCTGGTAGACAGTCGGAAGGAACATGAACCATGCCATTCGGATTCGCACTGATTGTGACTTTTCCAAATTCGAGGCGTTCATCCTCGAAGTTGGAATATTCAATCTGTGGCGAGCTTGGAAGAGGCTCTCCACAGACGGAATCCTGGGGTGCCTGGACAATCGAGAATGTATAAGTTTCATGGAGATAATGAAAAAAAAAACTGAAACAGACAGGAATGTCACCATCCTGACTCCCGCCGATTGCAGCATTTTCACCTCCGATGCAAAAAGCCTCAACTGGATCTCCCGGACAATGATAGCCACGAGGAAATGTTGTGGCAGGCACGGCATCGAAGGTGGCAAGGACTTGTTTGGTCGCAACTGATCAAGGTAGAAAAGCGTAAGAATGGCGAAATCCGGACGTGGACGTGAATTGAAATAAGCAACAATCCCAGGTGAGTGCCATCTCAAATTAGACTGTCGCAACGCTGACTTACGAACTGCCTGCTCCAAGCGCCTCATGGAAGCACAAAGGAATTCCTTCTCTGAACCCAAGTCGCCAGTCCTAAACGGGTTCGTTCCCTGGGAAGATAAAGATGGCTAAGAAAGGGTGGTGTCAACAAACAATGTCTCTGACAGTCAGAGATAAGTACGCACCGGAGAAAGCTCTGTGTCCGTGGTCTGGGCGTTATCGCCAAGGCCTTGAGCGTCGCCAACCTAAGGTAAGTATAACATAGTGAGTCGCATAGTTCCCCGTGGCAGAAGATAACTTACCTTGGGATTTACATCTATAACGCAGTCATCCACCGCGAGTAGCACGTCGGTCTATGAGTTGTTAATTAATGCGACGATGCCATACACTACGGAAAGAAATGAAGAATGGTACACACTTGTGGTTTTGTGGGGACGACAGAATATGAGAGTTCGAACGATGAGGTCTCACAAGCGCCCAATACCTTGGCTTTTATCTTCAGCGGTAGGAGGAGTTTCTATGAGTTTTTGTTTGATGAGACAACATCAAACGATGTGCAAAGGCAGACACTCACTGCTAACGTCATTGGGGCACTCTTCGTGGTCTTGACCTTATGAGAAGGGTGTTAGTTATTACGATTGTATAAACGCGGAGGGACGAATGGAGCACTCACGTCATTGGAAGATGGAAGAAGTGTTGAAAGCAGCTTGGAAAGGAATTGCATTCTGATGAGATGGTGTGGGATGAAGTGATGTGAAGGAAAAAAGATTTCTGTCTCAGTCGGCAGCCCCCGGTGGGATTATATAGGGAAGGCGACGGGGCACCCTAAAGTCGGGGAGGCGCCGTGACAGATGTATTGTTGGTATAGAGAATTTTTTTTATTTAAATCCCTGATAACATTAAAACCCCCGCTGTGTTAGTAGTGACAGCAGAGGCTGGGATATTCATAATAAATAGACTCGCTAAGTAGACCTGGAGGTGGTCTGACGTATCGGATTGATTAGCCGAACGTTGATTATGTCATTGATGTCCCGACTCGGAGGTCTCGACATCATGGCACAATGTTTCCTACCTGCGACGAGACCAGTTCCGAATGTAGGCCACCACGCTATTAGAACACTGCAGCTGTAAAGCTGCTGGTGTACCGAAGAGGTGTTGGAACTAAGATGTGTAAGCACCGAACGCAGTAAGGGATGGAGGTCCCGGTCATGTTTGACCGGGACCGTATATATGTTGAACGACTAGAAAGCAGCCCCTCAGTGAACCGCCCATTCACTGAGGTGCGTATTCCCTTTGTACGCCTAAATACAAAGACACTCATTATGTTGCAGTCTTCCTGTATTTAGGTATAGTAACAATAGATACTTCAGTGAACCGCCCATTCATTGAGTCTTCCTGTATTTAGCTACTGTGCATAACCGCTACAGGTTATGGGCCCCGCAGAGCCCACTATGTCAACCCCCACCTCTAAGTCATTCGTCGTCCCGAAGCTGGCCAGGGACAGCACAAACTGGGTCACCTGGAAAAGCCAAACGTTAGCCACCCTGTCTGTGACTTGTGGTGCCAAACGTCACCTGGACGGGACTGCCAGAATCCCCCATCTGATCCCCACCTATCCCAGGGGCCATGGGCTGACGGTGAAGGAGGAGGAGGACCTGGACAACTTAGAAAAATGCTGGGACAACTACAAACAGCGGGAGGCCATGATCATGGCCCAGATATTTACCATGGTCCCCGACAGCCTCCCCATCGAGATCTGCAACCTCCCTACAGCCAAGGACGTATGGGATGCCATGTGCTCAAAACACGAAACCAGAGCACTCACTGTCAAGGTCAATATGTGGCACCAGATGTATGAAATGAAGTGCAAGGATGAGTCGAATGTCTGTATGCACCTGGAGGCAATTATGAGGATGCAAGAGCAACTTGCTGGGATGAACACTGGACTCACCAATGATGACCTAGTTACCATCATCCTTGGGTTGCTCCCTAAGTCATACCGCCCACTGATTAGCACAATTATGATGGCAGTGGTGCATGCAAAGGCAAAGTTGGAGCCGGATCAGGTGTTCAGTATGCTAATCAATGAGTTCGAATGACTCACCATCGAGGAGCACCAACTGAAAGCGAGTGAGAATGCTCTCACTGCAGCGAAAGGGCATGGAAAGCCACAGGGATGCAAGGACACCTCTAATACCACAAAAACCAACATAGAATGTTAGAACTGTGAGAAAAAGGGACATAAGAGAGTGGACTGCCGCTCTAAAGCCAAAAAGAAAGACAAAAAAGATGAAGACATGAAGGGAGGCAGTTCAGCAAATGCAGTAGCAGAAGGTGAGGATTTTGCCTTCACAACGACATTTCTAGGACCACGCTTGTGCTGGGAATGAGTGCATTGATGGGACAGGAAGTCGATGTCTATGACTCAGGTGCGTCAGGGCATACAGTGACTCACAAAACTGAGTCAATATTTGGTGCTTTTGGACTATTCATTGAATAGCTTCGAATGTAAAACATATATGAAAAAGGTGTTGGTGCATCAAAGAAAGAATCTGATCAGGGCTATGCAACCATTGAAAAATTATGTAATTCCGGTCAGGGGTGATGAAGATATGGGCAATTCAAATCAAGGGCTCATTGACTCAGTTTTGTGAGAGGGTATCAGAAAAATAGTAAGTTACAATTCTAGTACTTGGTATTGCCCCCCTTGGCCTTAATTACTGCCTCAAGTCTTCTAGGCATACTCTCTATCAAATTCTGACACACCTCTGGTGGTGTGTTATTCCATACCTCGTCTACTCTCTCCCAAATTTGCCAAACTCCCTTGGGTGGTGTTGGATACTCCTTAAGCCTGTTTTTTGCATGATCCCAGATGTGCTCGATAGGATTCAGGTCTGGAGACTGTGCAAGCCAGTCAAGGAGAGTGATATTGTTGTTTTCCATCCAGTTCTTGGCCTTCTTTGACTTGTGCTTTGGGTCATTGTCCTGTTGAAAAATTACCTGTTCCTCAGGAATTCTACTTTCCTCCAGGCTGGGAAGCAGGTGGTCCTCCAAAATGGACACAAACTGATCAGCATCCATTTCCCCTCAATCTCTGCAAGCTGGCCAACACAATTCCATCCCATACACCCCCATACCATAATGTTTCCCCCTCCAAACTTGACTGTCCCCTGTACCTCTCTCTCATTCAACCCCTCCCCCTTCTGTTTCCAGACCCACTGCCTCCCATCTGACCTAAACCTGTTGATTTTGGTCTAATCTGACCAAATGACCCTCTTCCAGTCCTCTACAGTCCACTCTCTGTGCTTCAAAGCAAAGGCCAACCTCAGCTATCTATGCCTTGCACTGAGGAAGGGCTTTTTCTTCTTCACCACAGCCTTGAATGAATGTTTCCTAAGGAGTCTTCTGACTGTTTCTGAGGAGACTGGGTGGGGGATAATTGTATTGATGTGTTTGGTGACCTGAGTAGCATTGGCAGCTCTGCCAGTAGCAATTTGTGATAAAATAGAATGTTGATCTCTAGAGAAAAGCTTGGGGGGACGACCTCCAGAGGAGCAGGGCTGGTTGGGATGGAGAGTTCTGAGAGTCCTGGATACTGTAGACTGGCTGAGGCCAAGTAGGGAACGGCACGGGTCACCCATGGGTCAAATGTGGGTGACCTGCACCCGACCCATGGGAAACCCAAACCCATCAACCCATGGGTTTTTTCCCATGGGTCGACGTGTGTCAGGTGCGTGCCGCACCCGCATGCATGTGGCGCGTATGGCGCATACGGCGTGTACGACGTGTACGATGCGTGCGGTGCATATGGCGCATATGGCACGTGCGGCACGTATGGTGCATATGGTGCGTGTGGTGCGTACGGCGCATACGATGCGTACGGTGCATACGATGCGTATGGTGCATACGACGCATACAGCGCATATGATGCGTACAACGTGTACCCCGCATTTGTCGCGTTCGTGGTGTTGCGTGTGCATATGGCACTTTCGTTGCATTCCGGGCGTTGCGTTCATGTCGGCGCATGCATGTATGCGTAAGTTGCGTTCATGTCGGAGTTGACGCCCCAGGTTGGGCCCGGGTCACGGGTGCTCGTGGCTTGACCTGCACCCACACCCAAGGACACCCAGCCCGGTGACCCGTGCGGGTTGGCCTGACCCGTGCATTTCCCTATGGCCAAGTCTTGAGGCAATAGTGTGAGTGGAATGACCATGAGAGGCCAAGGAGAGGATGTTTTCTTTTTGAGCAGAGGAAGTGGGGTGCATTGGAGTGTAGTAAAGTTCTGGACATGTTGGAGGGGATTAAATACCTTAATTTGAGTTCTCATGAAAGATAAGGTTACCATAGTAACCATCTATCAAGGGTTGCATGTTATATAATAGATGGAGCATCAGATTCTGATTGTTCTGACACCATCTCACAAAACTGAGTCAATGGGCCCTTGATTTGAATTACCCATATCCTCATCACTCCTGATCGGAATTACATAATTTTTAATAGTTGCATAGCCCTGATCAGATTCTTTCTTTGATGCACCAACACCTTTTTCATATATGTTTTACATTCAAAGCTATTCAATGAATAGTCCAAAAGCACCAAACATTGACTCAGTTTTGTGAGTCACTGTATGTCACCAGACAGGCACTGGTTCATTACCTTCAAGGAGATCATGCCGCATGCAATCAATGCTGCAGACAAGACTGTATTCCAAGCTACTGGAATAGGGAATATGAGAATTGGGATCCCCAATGGAAAAACAACGATGCATGTTACATTGAAGGATGTGCTGTACTCCCCAGATCTGGCATTCACGCTCATATCATTGACGCACTGTGACACCGCCGGTTACTCGGTCCTGTTGAATGACCAAAAATGTTTGATTCGAGACACAAAAGGGCCCTTGCTGAGGCAGGTCCCACTCTTGAATGGGCTCTACAAGGTAAAGTATAAATCTGTGGCAGCACCAGCAAACATAGTGTGAAAACGACTCACTGTAGACCAGTTACATCGGCGCATGGGCCACATATCCCTACAGACCTCCCGGAAGCTCGTCCAGAATGGTACCATACCCGGCCTTGACCTTGATATGTTGAGTGAGCCAAGTTTTTGCAAGGCATGTGCAGAAGCAAAACCTATGCGCAAGCCTGTCCTGCAGGTGTGGGAGGGACCACAAGCCTCCACCTTTGGCGAAAAGGTCTACTCAGACATCTGGGGGCCGGCAAACCTCCAGAGCTATAATGGAAAGGAATACTTTGTTAGCTTCACCGATGACCACAACAGGTAGACTTACCTCATTCTGATGGCAAGGAAAGGGGAAGTTTTTGACTGCTATAAGCAGTTTGAGGCATGGGTCAAAACCCAGCATGGCACAAAGCTGAAGTGCCTGCAAACTGACCATGGGGGTGAATACCTCTCCCAGGAATTCATGGTGTACCTTAAGTCAAAAGGAACAGTACAAAGTCTTACCATACATGACATGCCACAAGAAAACAGTGTGTTAGAGCACCTAAATAGAATGCTACTGGAGCACACATGGGCTATGCTTCTGATGGCTAGCCTACTGAAGTTCATGTAGACCAAATCAGTCTAACATGCAGTGTGGCTTAAAAACAGAACTTCAACGTGTGTGCTTGACAGCAAAACACTGTACAAGCTTGTACATGGTGCAAAGCCTGACCTCACCGACCTACCTGAGTGGGGCACAAGGATGTTTGTACTAAAAGAACATGCCAGCAAGCTGGACTCCAAGGCAGATGAGGGGAGATGGATGGGGTACAGCGATGAAAGTAAGGGCCATAGGGTTTACTGGCTTGGAAAATGTTGCATCACCGTTGAATGCAACATGATGTTCGACATTCCAGTCCTGGTCACACCCACCAATATGCTAACTGAGGGGGGTCCATCACCCATGGCAGTAAGGGCATCGGCGGTGCCCCTCACAGTCAAGGACCACCACCACTACCACCAGACCCACCCACAGGTCATGCATGGATCAACCCACTTGAAGGATTCAAGGATGCAGATCCAGATCCACTCGGCAGGGGTCACCGCATATGGAAACCATCCTCGTACATATGTGTGATTGCCAATGGCACAGGCAGCAGCACCAGTCATTCAAATGGACTTATATATCCTAAGGGCCTGCCTGCCCCTACTGGGAATGTGGCTTTAGCAGTCCTGGAGGAAGTAGAGGAGGTCAGCATAGAGAATGAATGAGTGATGCACCGCTTGCTAGAACATGCAATGGTGGTGGCTACCCAGAGCATGGGAGTTGACCTGGTTAGCCTGGATGATGCATGTTCACATGAAGACTGGCCAGTGTGGGATGCATCTATCAAGCGGGAGCTGGACCAGCATGCAATGCTACACATGTGGGATCTTGTAGAACCCCTGGATGGTGCCAACATTGTTGGCAGCAGGCTTGTCTTTTGCTACAAGCATGACACAAACGGTAATGTTGTAGCCCACAAGACCAGGCTCGTTGCACAAGGCTTTTCCCAAATGGAAGGGATAGACTACAACAAAACCTTGTCTCTGACTGCCAAACTTTCTGCCATCTGCATCATTGCTGCCATAGCAGTCAGGAATGACTGGGAGCTTGAACAGACCAATATTGACAGCGCATACCTCAATGCCCCAATTACAGAGATGGTTTACATGCACCAGGCCAAAGGCTATGAAGCTCCTGGACAGGAATGTCACATTTGCCACCTCAACCATGCGATCTATGGCCTTAAACAGTCAGGAAGGGAATGGTACACTATGCTGTGTGGCATTATGTACAGGTTTGGGTTTATGTGTTGCGAAGTTGAGCACACCATATTTCACAGATATGCCGGCCAGGATGCTCTCATCATTGCCGTAGATGTTGACAATCTCACCATGGCTGGCAACTCAAAAGTCGTGATTTGCACATTCAAGGATGAACTGCATACCATCCTCAAAATCAAGGATCTTGGGGATCTGAGCTGGCTGTTGGGAATAGAGGTGAAGTAGGACCGTGATATGTGCACAATCTCATTCTCACAATGCGCATATATTGAGAAAATACTCGAGAGGTTTAATTTACAGGATGCTAACCCACTCAGCACACCACTTGACCCCCACCACAAACTGTCACTGTCACAATCCCCTTCCACCCCTTGTCAGTTTGATGAAATGCAAAACATGCCTTACAGGGAGGCCATCGGATCCCTCATGTACACTGTGCTAGGCACGAGCCTGGACATCTCTTTTGCTGTTTCTTTCCTGGCACAATTCATGCAGAACCCAGGGAGAGTGCACTAGGAAGCGGTCAAAAGGGTTTTTTGATACCTTAAGGGAACAAAGGATACTTGCCTCATCATTGGAGGAGTGTGGAAGGGACTCAAAGTGTTCTTGGACACAGACTGGGCCTCATAGGAGCATAGACACTCTGTGTCTGGGTACATGTTCACGATCGATGGAGGAGCTGTCTCCTAGAGCTCAAAAAAGCAACCTATTGTTGTTCTATCAACTACCAAAGCTTGTTCGACCGGGACCGTATATATGTTGAACGACTAGAAAGCAGCCCCTCAGTGAACCGCCCGTTCACTGAGGTGCGTATTCCCTTTGTACGCCTAAATACAAAGACACTCATTATGTTGCAGTCTTCCTGTATTTAGGTATAGTAACAATAGATACTTCAGTGAACCGCCCGTTCATTGAGTCTTCCTGTATTTAGCTACTGCGCATAACCGCTACAAGAGGCCCACAGCGGTATTGCATTTGTCATCTGACCATGCTACCACGATCGGAGCATCTCTGACGATCAAAATTTATCTTAGAGATTGAATATGAGGATTTCATGGAGAAATTCGGCATGTTAATAAATATCTCCATATTACCAGGTTCTAATTAGCGAGTCTAAATACTATGATACACTGCTTCAAATCTTCCGGCCAATTTCACAATTTCTTTCTGATATGTTTTTATTCTGAGTTCGGGGGCTTCTATGAAAGCCAATTAATAAGGATTCCCACAAGTCAATTCAATGAAAATGTTCTGGTCGTGGCAGATTTCCGTCGTTGGCAATGGAACCAAACAGCTTATGTAAGGGTGCTGGGTTTGACTGTCGTCTACCTTTTAAGTGGTCGATCCGCCATGTTATTTGTTTGATATCCTGTGAGGACAGCCACAGTACATAGATGATGATGATTTGTATAAGATATCATAATGACGATAATTGTTATATATGGCCAGGAATATCATAACTCACAATATTCATTTATTTATTTATTTATGGTTGAGATGCTGTGCCATTCTGATCACATGAGCATGTCTACTCATGGTCTCCACTCCATCAATACAATGCAAAACACAATGCACATATTCCTTCCCTTATTATCTCAGATCGTACACTCGCACGATCCCCAACAGTACATGCAATACATGTCCCCACCTGGACATCAGTACCATCAATACCCTGGGAAGAAATCTCGGACGCTTGGTCAAAGAATCGCTGGACCTAGTAGGGCAGTAGTGAGGAAACATTAACAGTCATATTGCTCGACGAGAAGTATATACCTCTTGTGGCCAGTAGCTATCCTGGCGCAACTTGTGTCCGTCTGTGGCGCATCACCAGCAGGTGGACCGCCATTCGCAATGTAAATAAGCAGCGGTGACGAAGGGTTATCGGACCCGAAGAAAGCCGGTCTCCGGTTTAGACCTAGTGTCGAATGAAGGTGTCGGCAGAGCGTGGAACAGATGGAACCGGGTTTTGAGACCCAAACAATGCAGCGCGTTTTCCTGCGTTCTGTTTGAAACTGAATCATGGGGAATCTAAAAATATATATTGGCAGGCATGGGCTTACGCTCGAATCTGTGCCATTTGTAATGTTGTCTACTGTATCAGCGGCCCGGGCATGCATTTATGAACGAGTTTGTGGTGATGACACTTAGAAGTTCCTTACCGCATCGACACCAAGAATCGTATCAATTCCTCTGGCACGAAGGAGCAACGGCTGCAAAGGCAGAACCTCGCCATCAGAACCTCCGTCTACTAAACTGAGGAAGTCTTGGTCAGAATTAGTGTATGTCGACTGCATTGCAGATCATTTCGATGTACTAGTGCTAAATTTGAGAATAACTGTGACTGACAGGGTTCATGCCCTTCAAAGCATTAGGAACAGACGCGGAGACGAACACCCTCGGAGGAGAATGGAGAATTTACGAGGGAAATAAGAGACCCGATGGGTGATGCTGAAAGCGAAGTGGACGAGGCTAGTTGATTGATAAATGGTGTGATTCATTTACAGAAAAATTGGGCAATATAAATTGGGAACAATTCAAACACCGTTCGGTGTGTTGAAATATCGCCGGAAATTCCGATGATGAAGGAGGCCTGGTCTAGGCTGGCCATGCAGTTGCTTGAATTGGTCGAGCCTAGGAGCGAATTCGGAATGGATGACGCAAGCGATGGATCCCAAGACCCGCTCTCGATTGCTCGTGGTCAGTAACCAAATATTATTAAGTACAAGGTCATGAGCAGACGTTGAATTCCCATATCTCGCTTCTCAGCGGCACAGTGTTCCCCGGAATTATCTCAGACGTTTGGATTGGGTGGAATGGTGTTCGCAATAATGATGGGGAACGGCTGGGCATGAGCCTGGAAAGCTGGCCTAAACAATTTGAGTAAGCTTCTGACGGTACATAATTCGAAAATCTCTTACAATTTCGGGAGGCTTGAAAGAAAATACCAGCCTCGTGAGTTCCAGGTCCTAATATATTCTGGGTATTCGTTCCGTTGATAAAATGCCTCGCGAGGGAACCGCTCCAACACGTCAGTAAACGTGATAGACAATTCCCAAGACAGGAGACTTGGCCGACACTGAAAGGAGAGTTGCTGAGGTCACGCCTGACAGCGACAAAATCTGAAGCAGCGTGAGGTGACGTTTGAACATAAAAGTTGCTAGACTCACCTGGCCTCTCAATCATCCTGACAGCTTCACCGCTGAGACCTCTCATGACTTCTTCAGCCCCTCGTCCATCCGAACCTCGTCCTAAGCCTCTTGCCACCTTCCCATCCTCAGTAAACGCCACCGCATGTTCCGCAGCCTGAGGGTCGTAGGCATAATAGGGGAGTGTCACGCTCTCGTCTACCTCTAAAACATCATCATGAGGAGGGGTGGGTCGCCGAATATTAAGGTCATCGACCTTTGGATGACGACACTGACTTCTGTAGGATATGACGAAGTAGAGGTGAACGTAGACTCGCGAATGCGTTTGTAGAGTCGATTTGGGCGGGACGTGGAGTTGCGACCATAGTCGTCCACAGTCGTCCCATTTCGCCCTGGCTCATTGGGTCCTGGGTCCTGGGGGCTGAGGACTACTGAAAGGAAGATGACAACCGCGTGATGAATCAAATGGGGCAAAGTGCGGGATACCCGAGTGTGAGAAAGACCTCCAAGTATCCAGAAAACATTTCACTGCAAATACGTACATCGATGGGAACAGTTTTCTAGCTCAGGACTCAGCCTACTTCTACCGATATTATGCGCTAAAGTTGGGCGCGATTTTGGTATGGCACAGAACACTGAAATTTGAATTAAGGGGATGGTAAGCACCGGAGGTCTGGCCAAATGTGAGAATTCCAGAAGCTTGTAAAAGATGAAACGGTGACGTGTGGACCACCTGAGCAATTCACAGTCTCGTGAATGGTCTAGGGAAAAGGGGGTCGGTTAGTTTCGCTTGTTTCGTGTCTGAAGATACAGATGAGTACGTATTATCTACACAAGGGAAATCACCAAACGCGCTAATATGCACGAATGATGTAGTTTCTTATTAATAGCTCACCTCCAGACTATAAAAAATTTAATTGGGTTTTTCAAATGCTTAGTGTACACCTATCACGCGCAAGTGTGGGGGCCGAGGGGCCGGGACCTGTTGGGGTCGTTCATATGGTTATATTTATTTATTGGTGTTGCTGTTGGCAGGGTATATACTGCGCGGTCTAGGGGAGAACCCAACAACAGAAAAAGGAATGTCGACACAAGCCAACTCAAAAATTTGAATTAAGGGTCTGGTTAACGCCGGAGGTCTGGCCAATGGTGAGAATTCCGGAAGCTTGTAAAAGATGAACCGGTGGCATGTGGATCACCTGAGTAATTCACAGCTTCGTGAGTGGCCTTGGGAAAGGGGGCCGGTTAGTTTCTTCTGTTTCGTGTCTGAAGATACAAATGAGTACGTATTATCTAAAGAAAGGGAATAGAGAAACACGCCAATATTCATAAGTATTGATAGCTCACCTCTAGACTATACAAAAAATTATTTGGTTTTTCAACTACTTAGGGCATACCTATCACGCGCAAGTGCTAGGGCCGGGGGGCCGGGACTTGTTGGAGTCATTCATATTGATATATTTATTTATTGGTATTGCTGCTGGAAGTGTACGGACTGCGGGGCATAAGGGAGGACCCGACCACAACAAAGGAATGTCGACAGCCAATAGAAATAGGAACACAAATGGGGCAATAATTATCGAAGATTGTCGTCATCGACATGACCCATGAGACCCCGAAACTGAATAAAGAGGAATTTCGACCTTGGCCAGGCCTTGTGGCTTCGGAAAGTTCCTTTGGAGTTTGTGGTTCTTTTGGCCTCGGATAACTGCAATCCTCAAGGCGCATCATCGCGTACCTACCTGGGGTCCAGGGGAAGGTTTTCTGACGCTCGTGAGAGAAGACAAGTGAATACAATATAAATTGTGAAACAAGTGGTCGAAATTGTCGGACCACAGGGTATTACGACATCTATATCATTTGGCGTCTGTATCGTACTTGTTCTTTCGAACTCCGCGAACCCCCTGGTCGGTACCGAAAGATTTGACTGCGAAATGTCGTCTCATCCAACAAGGATTGTTCGAGCAGGTTGCGCGCTGGCGAGGTTGGGACTTGGAGGAGGGGGCGGGGGCAGAATGGAGGCAGACCATGGATCTAAGGTATGGAATTATATAATTAGAATTGTGGTGTCATCAGCGCCAACCCGACACGGGATTAGACTGTTCTGGTAAGATAAAGCATCGATTTAAAACAGCTAGAACGTGCCTGGGACGTGATGCACAATCAAAGTTCCTTCCGACCCTTGGAGATGGTCCAATATCAGGGCTTGGCGGACCGGACAGCAGGCAGTAAAGGCTCCCAGGCTGGTCGGGAAAGGAACCAAGGGAAGCGAGATGTAAGTGTACAGCATGCAAAGCAAACCTTGTCCTAGAATGGGAATGGGCGGCGTATCTGAATGCCTTCCTATAAGGAGATACAGAATGTCAGCAGGGTTATTACTAATACGCGCCCCAAACCTAGTTATTTCAATCTCCGCACTTCCGTATATAAGCCGTCCACTGTGCTACCAGTCCGACAGTGAACTCGTACTCTCACATCTACCCTCCCACCGCCCCTTGTATCCCTCCGCTCTCATATTTTTCCCTCGTCCCTTCGCTTATGAAGTGACGTTAACCGTCATTCAGGCGATATCCCATCTCATCTACCACCTTTTAGCTCGCTCTGCTGTTCTTGTTTAGTTTTATACGTGAGTTATTGTTCGTTCGACACACTCTCAACTTGCTCACTACTTCCTCCTTCTCAACAGTGTCCGCTTAGCGTTTGCCTCGTCACACCCTTCTTAGCTGTTGGTAAGTAAGATTAATCTCTCATTGAAGTAATATTCTCACTCTTGCCGCTCAGGTGTGCCAATGGTCCTTTATTATCTTGATTGAATGCAACTGACAACTATGATTAGTTTTTCGCTGCCCTCCCCCTGCTTGGGTGTCTTGATCTACCTTATGACTGCCGCTGGCCACTGTCTCTGCTATTGCTCTGGTAAGTTTACCAGCCCCTGTTTATCCACCCAGCCACTGAATACTTCATCTAGCTAGTGGAGTGTGACCCCAAAATCCGGCCATTCAGAAGTGTGACTGAGCACAAGCAAAGTGTGACAGCAAAATCCGGCAATTAAAAAGCGTGAATGAGCAGAAGCAAAGTGTGACCACAAAATACGGCAATTAAGAAGTGTGAATGAGGAACCCGAATGCCCTCAAAGCCTCAACTTTTTGCTTGACTTCCTTTTTTTTTGCTTGATTTTGTTTCTCGACTCTTTTTTTCTTTTCTTCTTTTCTTCTTTTCTTCTTTTCTTCTTTTTTCTTTTCTTCTTTTTTTTCTTTCTTTTTTCTCGTGAGGGCCTGCTGGAAGGGTTTTTTGTTTTGTTTTTTTTACAAGGGGGAGTTTCGCCTGGCGCACCGGAAACTGTGTGTCAGGATCCCTTGCTTTCTCCTTAAGGGCAGCAAGGTTATAACCCATTCTCTTCAGGCCTGACGGGCCAACAGCACCCTCACATCTTAGAAAAATGTGTGTGCCCTTCCCCAGGTACTTTCTACTTGGACTGAGCTCACACATTTTTCAAGGATATTTTTTTACACTACTCATAATCTGAATAAAGAGTTTGCAATTGTAGATATATAAAACTTTTGAATTCCAATTAAATTCCAATTAAATTAACCGATATGTGTGTTTCAAAGAGAAGGTATGTGTGAAATCTCAATTCTCATGACTGACCTTGCAGGCTGCACCGAATCAACCTCAATCGCAGCT
>QLPI01009040.1:0-17213 GCA_003314275.1 Chroogomphus rutilus
AGTCAATACTCAGAATGAGGAAGTATGTACATGCATGTCCTACTTATATAGGTTTAAGAAGCGACATGTGGAATAAGGAATGTGGGACAATAAGGTATGCAGAGCATGTGGGTATTGTCCATAATGAGTAAAATTAGAATGAAGGAATGTAAACGGGGATTAGAACAATAAAAGATAGAATAATAGGAATGTGGCCAAGGATAGGACAATAGGGAGTGCCCGACTATAAAACAATGGTTGCAGCCAAGGATAAAACAAGGACAGGAAGTCCCGAGGTGAGACAGATTGAGGAATGAGGAGTAGGCATGGTAGGATTAATGGATGATGAATGGCATAGAGTAGACGAGGGATGGGGGCAAGGAATGTGGATGGTGGATATGCCGAGCCGAGACCGGTATACCAAGTGACTTGCATGTGGTACAGGCACTTGTACCTGGACCTAGTCTGACTGCTCGGTCAGCACTGCCAAATTACCATAAGCTTGGTATGTGTACTTGACAATCAACTACCTCTTCAATGCATCACTCTTGCTTGAAGGGAGAGGGGAGGTGCCACAGTTCATTTGTTGGTGAGGTGTAACCAATGAGAAGGGGTGGAGTGCTGGAGGCCTCACACTCCCTTTGTTGACAAACCATAGGGGTGAGCTGATTTTCTTCAGTATGGGCTGATGATCTAGTATGGGAGGCTTGTAAGAACTGAAAAGGCATGGGAAGCAGTGTGACTATGAATATAATGTTAGGTATTGGTAATGCTGATGTTGTGGATGGGAGTTGGTCAAGTCCTGCAGACCAATCAGAGTGGCTTGGCTTCAACATGCTCATGCATTGCACCCTGCTCTTCTGTGCATGCCACTAATTTGGACAGAAGAAAGACTCAGGAGGGTGCCAAGAGTGTCAGCCCAAGTGTTATATCTGCAATATAACTCCAATATCCTGGACATCCGACATAGGGCACTACAAAAGAACCCTACTCCAAACCAAGTCCAAACCTACACTGTCACCTCTGAGTCCAACCAGCATCGTTGACCTCGGACATTGAACATCTTCCTTTCATGTTGAACAATAGTCTTATTGTAATACCAGATGTATATTTCTCTTGTACTCCGTTTTTGTTCATCTTATTATTCTCTTAAATCATTCCTAATTAGTTACAATAAGGATCGCATGTATAAATACCTCCAGACTTCTGTACTATACCTTAGTTCGAATATCAACTTAGTATTCCCACTCACACTCTGAACTCCAAAACCTATCTTCTCTGAACCTCCTAAATAAAGGACTGATGATCGAGGAGGGCGCAACATACAAGTTGAAGCCAAGTCCTTAAGACTCCAAACACACAACTCGGACCGACTTACATCAGCTTGGACCTGATGCAAACTCGGACCTTAACAGTATATTCGAACTCACACTCCTGATAATCTATGAGATGCAGTGAGCGAATCAGAGCCATTCAAACACTTGGAGTAGCTTTGGTATGCTGTGCATCCCTGATCCCAAACTTACCTGCCACAGAACCTGACATCCATACACCACCAAGCCCTTCACCAGCCCCAGACCCACCATCCGAACACTTGTCAAACCCCCTTCTAGAACCCCGAATGCCACCCTCAGATGATGCTAATGGTGAAGCCAACTTGGCAGAAGCCATCACCATGTTAGCCAAACATCTGTCCAGCTCAAAGAAATCATCAGCTTGGACCAAGATTCGAGACCCTGACCCCTTCGATGGCTCCGATGCTAAGAAATTACAACTGTTCCTGGTGCAGTGCACCTTAAATTTTCAAGACCACCCTGACGCCTTTGACTCCGACAGTGCCAAAGTAACCTATATACTATTGTACCTAACTGGCACTGCCTTGGACTACTTCAAACCCGGCCTCTCCTCCGAAGAAGACCCTGACTGGCTCTACAATTATCAGGAATTTGTCTCTGAACTCAAAGCCAACTTTGGCCCCCATGATCCAGAAGGAGAGGCCAAAGCTGACCTTGAAGCCCTCCGAATGTGTGACAACTAATGCATCAAAAAGTATGTGGTGGAATTCAACAGGCTTGCTGTTCGCGTTCAGTGGGGAGACTCCACACTCCGTTGCCAATACTTCAATGGCCTACCCAACATGATCAAGGATGAAATCGCCCATGTAGGAAAACCTGACTCCCTACTACAACTACAATGACTGTCTCAGTTGATTGACTCCCGTTACTGGGAACGGCGCTCTGAGATGTCTCAGGAAGCCTCCACATCCAAAGTCCCTGAACGTCCAACTGACAGAAACAGGGCACCAACAGCTCCGACCACCAGTATGAGTACCAGACCTCCAAACCCTAGTCAGACCCCGAATAAGACAACCTTGGACATGACCATGAAACTCGGCAAAGACGGCAAGCTCATGCCTCAAGAATGACAATGCTGCTTCGACCACAGCCTCTGCATATTCTGTGGAAGAACCGGTCACATAGCAAAGGAATGTCCCAAGTCAACCTCCGCCGCCACCAAAGGACGTGCAACCACTATTGTAGAAAGCACAACCGAGGCAACAATCTCCGAAGTAGAAGATACCTCAGAGTCAAAAAATCTCTAAGCAGCCCTTTGACTCCAGCATCAGTTAGGGGCTGCGCTGAACCCAATGATGCACCAATGGAGATGAGACTCAATGCATCTGCTCTTTCCAGTCCAAACTCCCTGACCATCTGCCTCCACCTTGAATCCACCTATATTGACACTCTAATAGACTCAGGATCAACTCATTGCTTCCTGGATTCCGACTACACTACAAAGCATCAACTCCGAACCTATAACATCACTCCGATTCCACTATGACTCTTCAATGGCTCCTCTAACTCCATAATGTAAAGTTCACGTGATTCAATTCAAACCACCTTTAGGATCAAGAGACTCAAGGGAGATTAGCGGGCATAGTTATGTTTCTATTTTCTCTTTGTATGGGGTGTTATTGTTCTCATTGTTTTAGTGGTCCCATTGTTCTCACCTTTTCAGTGGTACCATTGTTTTTATTATTACCTGATACCATTGTTCTAATTCCCTATAAATACAAGTTTCCTAAAGACAAATCACTTCAGATCTTCGTGAAGAAGTCTGAAGTGAGTATTATCTCTTACATTTTTAACATCATGTTCTAACTTAGTTTAATTATTGGTAGTTTCTGTGTTTAGGTATTTATTGTGTAATATGAGATCTTTATGAAGAAGTCTGAATTTCTGTGTTTAGCTCTTAACACATAATTCTCAAAGCCATCGACCTCCGCATTCGCTTCCCAACAGGGGAGCAACACACAATTATGTTTTATGTAACTCCATTGGATTCTAGTTGCTTGGCAGTCCTTGGACACAACTGGCTCACCCACTACAATCCATTGATTAATTGGGTATTTGGCAGTATCTTGTTTGGCTCTCCGACCACAACTAATCTCCAGGTACCATCTGAGCTAGCAGCTATGACTCCACACTTATCTGAAACTCCATCCCCTCCAACACCCCAGCTCGTGGCGCCAAAGGTCACCCTAGTAAATACAGCAGCCTTCGCCTGAATATCAAGAATAGAAGGAATACAAACCTTCTAGGTTTTCCTCTCCGACTGCCATGACCCCAAAGAAGGTCCGATAGACCTGAGTAATGTTCTGAGTGAATACCATGAGTTCAAAGATGTTTTCAGCAAAACTCGGGCCAACACCTTAGCCCCTCACTGACCATATGACCTCAAGATCGAACTTGAGGAAGGCACATCACTCCTATTTGGTCCGATCTATTCTCTGTCTGAAAGTGAACTGAAGTCCCTCTGAAAGTTTTTAGATAAGAACATATCTACAGGGTTTATACAACCCTCATGCTCCCCTGGGGGCACTCCAGTCCTCTTTGCCCGAAAGAAAGATGGATCACTATGCTTATACGTCGACTTTTGTGGACTAAACAAGATAACAAAGAAGGATTGCTACCCACTTCCCCAAATCTCCGATCTCCTGGATAGTCCCCGAAAGGCCAGAATATTCACCAAGATAGATCTCTGATATGTGTACCACCTGGTATGCATCCGAGAAGGCGACAAATGGAAAACCACCTTCTGTACGTGCTATGGATCTTTTGAATGGGGTGTGATGCCCTTCGGACTCACAAACTCCCCAGCTGCCTTCCAGCGATTCATGAATGACGTCTTCTCTGACCTTCTAGACCTCTCCATACTAGTATACCTAGATGACATCTTGATATACTCCGACAATCTAGAAGAACATAGAAACCATGTCAAAGAAGTCCTCTGATGCCTCCAAATGAACCACCTATATGCCCGAGCAGATAAATGCTTCTTCCACACCAACATTGTGGAGTACCTCAGATACATCCTCTCTCCAAAGGGCCTGACCATGGCCAATGACAAAGTCAAAGTCATCCAGGAATGGCCCAAACCCCAAAAAATCAAAGACATTCAGTCTTTCCTTGGATTTGCAAACTTCTACCGACGCTTCATCTTCAACTACTCTGATATCACAGTGCTGCTAACTCATCTGACATGAAAAGATACTCTGTGGAATTTTACTGAGAAGTCCTGAGGTGAGGCGGACCAAGGGGTAAGGAGTAGGCGTGGGATGGGAGTGAGGAATGCGACCGATATGTGTGTCAAGCCGAGAACAACTCGTTGAGTGACTTGTACATGGTTACTAGTGGAGTATCTTGGTCGGTACCGCTGAGTTACCGGATCCTCGGTATGTGTACTTGACAATCTTATTGTTCTCTTAAATCATTCCTAATTAGTTACAATAAGGATCGCATGTATAAATACCTCCAGACTTCTGTACTATACCTTAGTTCGAATATCGACTTAGTATTCCCACTCACACTCTGAACTCTGAAACCTATCTTCTCCAAACCTCTGAAATAAAGGACTGACGATTGAGGAGGGCGCAACATACAAGTTGAAGCCATGTCCTTAAGACTCCAAACACACGACTTGGACTGACTTACGTCAGCTTGGACCTGACACAAACTTGGACCTTAACACCAAGTAAGGGACTTCAGACAGGAGAAGGAAAGACAAGAGGAGGTAAACCAAGTCAATATTCAGATTTACATACATTTGCTACTTATATAGGTTAAGAAGTAAGATGTGGAACAGGGTGGCATAAGGAATGGAGAACAATAAGGTATGAAGAACCATGTGGAGGTATTGTCCACAATGATCAAGAATAGAATAAGAAATGTAAGCAAGAATAGGATAATGAGATATGGCTGAGAATAAAATAATGAGAGAGTGGATGAAAATAGAACAATAGAAAGTGACCGAAGATAAAACAATAGGGTCATGACCGAATAATAAATGAATAATAAATGGACCAAAAGGAAATGGGTAAGGGAGGGGATGGGGTGAGAGGAGTGAACCAGATGATATACCAAATATAGCAAGCTGAGACCATATACTAGTGAGGAATGACTTGTCACTGGCATGTGGGTTTAATCGGTAAGGGTTGGTCAGTTGGTATTGCCAAGTGAACTGGAGCTCAGTATCATGGACTTGACACTATCACTTGATATGAGCTCATTATGATAATTTGAATGAAATGTCTCATACTTGTTTTCCATTGGGTTTGTGCTTGATATACTGTTACAGATGCTCAGCAGAGTTTCCAGACCCCATATTCATGTCATCACATCCTAAATATCAAGTTCAAAGTCATATTTAGTTTTACTGATGCAACACCACTCACATAATTAGTAAATATCACTATGATGCTATTCTTCTTGGGAAAATTAATCAGCAATCAATTGGCAATGTTCACTGACCATCTAAAGAGAGGAAACTCACACTCTTAAGATAAATTAGCAACCCAAACCAAAAAGAAAGAAAGAAAATACACAAGTTACAAGAACACAGCCAAAATATAAGAAGAGGTGAAATGCAAAGCCACTAAACATTGGAAAAAAATAGATACAAGACAAGAAACAAATACCCAAATGGAAATACTAACAAATAGATAACAACAGTGATGAGATGAAACAAGGCCAGAATATACTGCAAAAGGTCAAAGCACACAATGCCAGAGGTTGGCAGCAAAACTCAGTTTCGAATTTGCCTAGTTGTTTTTGTGGAGGGGCTGTTAGATGACCCCACAGGTGACACCACCTACCTCACGTCCAAAGATGGCAAAGTTCAGGGGTATAATTGTGCAAGGTGACAGGACTCGAATTGAATCATTAAAAAATGTCAGAAACAACACCACACACCATGCCCTAAGTTAGCAAGGTGTGGATTAATTTAAACCTGTCTAGATCTCATAAACCTAAGCATGTAAGAGGTGGGGTTTGACTTGATTATGCAATGCATTACATGCTACATGCAGTGAATGAGTCTGTTCTGCTGATAACTAAGATGAACATGATATAGATTTGAAATCCATCCATGTCAGGCACTGGGAATGTGTTATGACCCATGCTCCCAACAAACCCATACTAACCCCCACAAATACCCGCACCCTTTCTGACTATAAAGACTGGAATGATCGTTTTCCATGGTTTCTGCTTCCGCTATATCTGTCTGAAGTTCTGCTGCTCTGGATCCCTGATTCTGCAACCAAGGTTCCACTCCTTTGATAACCAACATGCAGGACTATCACGTACCTCACTCCCTTGTCCTTTATTTTCTATTGACCCCTTGTACTCTCTTTCCTCCTTGTTTTATACCTGGCAAAAGAAAGTACAAGGATAGTTACATGTATATAAACCCCCAGTCGACTGGACTATTTTCCAGTACGAATATCGACTTGGTCTACGTCCTAGTTTCCAATTTGTTTCCAGTAAACTTCCTACTTCCAAAATTAGGGACAGACGATCGAGGAGGGTGCAACACATAAGTTGAAGCCAAGTCCCTTCGACCTCAAATACTCTAGCAGCTGGTCTATTACCAGTCTGCAACTGACCCTAAGTTTCTGGCACTTCCTATGGTGATTATGGCAACTTTGTACAGTAGTTCACAGAAGTTATTGGACAATCTAATTTATTATCTCCTCAGTGTAGTCAACCACTAAGAATATATTCAAAGAATATACCTAATTTATTATCTCCTCAGTGTAGGAGGAAAGCATATGCAGGTGATGTTTCACCTGCATGTATCCTACAACCAGCTCCTGACCCTATCAAAGGTTTGAGCCAGGCTGCTGGTCCCTGTCCAGGTAGCCAGCCATGCGCATCGTGTGGTGCGTGTGTAAGCGCGTGTGAGTACATAGAAAACAAAGAATAACTCCCTCAATATGGAGGGTAAAAATACAAAATAATAATCAAAATTTTCAGAATGAAAAAGCGCACAGAATGGCACAGAAATCGATATATAAATACAATATATTGAGATTGGTCTCTCAGGGGTAAGATGCAAGTTTGCACCCTACACTTCTGTCTTCCACCTATAATCTGTGATCTGATATTCCCACCTGCAGAACCTCGACCCCCTTCATAGATTCTCTTGGCAAGTCTGGAAAACCCTTCCGGAAGTATTTAGTTAAGTGCCTGACATGCAGACTTAACAGTATATTCGTACTCACACTCCTGATCCTCATGAGCTTGAGACCCATCACATGTTCACAAGCTTTACAGACAATCACCCACCGTGCATCTGTCCCCTGAGAACTATCCATCCCTGGACCCGGTTTTCAGACACCTCAAACCCCCATGTTCCTACCAGAACCTTCATCCGACTCCAGATTCTCGAGCACAGACTTACACCCACGCTCAAATATGACCAACCCATTCCTTGTGAACCACCCCCCAGCGACCCACCAATCGTCATCCTCAGAGATGCCATCTAGTTCGGGACCATCCTCAGAGATGCCATCCAGTTCAGGACCATCCTCAGTAGTGCCGTCAACCTCAGGACCATCTTCCGCAGCACCCCCTCCTTTTGCATCTCCCCCCTATGCACCACCACCTTTCATACCACCTCCACTTGTTGCTCCATCACCCACTGCACCACCACTCATTGCACCATCACCTGTTGCATCTCCGCCTGCTGCACCACCCCCTATTGCCCGATCCAGGTTGTACCACCTGTTGCAGCACCGTCACCTCCCGTATGAGCAGGAGGGGCTCCCACCTTAGGACCAAACAATGTGCCCAACCTCGCTCGGGCCATCACCATGCTAGCAAGTAATCCGGCCAGCCCCAGAAGATCAGCCCCCTATGCCACCAAGGTTTGGGACCTGGATACCTTCAACAGATCTGATTTGAGGAAACTGCAAGCCTTCTTAGTGCAATGTAGTCTGAACTTCCGCAACTGTTGGAGTGCAAAAGTGAAAACTGTGTTATTATGTAAGCTAAATTCAAACTCAGCTCAAAACATCGAAGGTGTAATATATAAAAAAAGTTATATCTGGCCAAATACCAGTCATGTATAAATGGAAATATAAAAGGGGACTTCAGTGCATCTCAACACACCCCCTCAATAAAGTCTCCCTTCACTTTTGCAAACTCCCAAGCCTGTCTTACACTTCTCATGTTTCATCTTAACAAGTCCCTTTGTGAGCACATCTGCAGCCATCTCATCTGTAGGCACAAATTGAAGCTTGAGCAATTTCTTCTCAACTTTCTCCCTGAGCCAATGGTACATCATATCAATGTGCTTCATTTGAGAGTGTTGTTCAGGATTCTTGGACACAGCAATTTCAGGCTGGCTATCACAGTAAATGGTGAGATATGATAGCCGAGCTCAGTGAGCAGCTGTTTCAACCACATAGCCTCCCATCCTGCAAAATTGGCTGCCATGTACTCAGCATCAGAGGAGGTTGTGGCCACAGTTGGTTGTCGCTTGCTTCTCCAGCTCCTCCAATGAAGAAGGCATAACCAGTTGTTGACTGCCTTCTGTCCTCATCCCCAGTATAATTTGTATCACAGTAGGCCTGGAGCATTGGCTGGGGACTAGGACTAGGAGGACCATAGGTCAATCCAAGATCTGTAGTGCCTTTGAGGTATTTGAGCACATTTTGGACAGCCTTCCAATGGCCTAGACCAGGATTTGTGTTAAACTGGCCAAGTTCACCCACAGTATGTGCAAGATCTGGTCTGGTCTCAACAGCAAGGTAATTCAGGAATTCAACTGCAGCAAGATATGGGATGTCCTTCATTGCCACTCTCTCATCTTCAGACTATGGGCAGAGGTCTTTGGAGAGATGACAGCCTGGATCAAGAGGTGTGGCAACTGGTTTGCAATTTTCCATATTGAATCACTTGAGAACATCCAAGATATACTTGTGCTGGTTGATGTGAAGTGTCCATTTGGCTCTGTCTCTGTGGATTTCAAGTCCAACAATGTACCATGAAGGTCCCATGTCTTTCATCTTAAAGTATTTTGCAAGCTCAGCCTTGATTTTGTCAAGATGTGTTCGACTGTTACAGGCCATGAGCTGGTCATCAACATAGACTGGGATGTAGACTTTAATAGGGCCTTGCTGGTACATGTAGAGACAGGAATCGACCTTGGATCTGCTGAATTCCATCTGGTGAAATGCCTGGTCCAACTTGGCATGTTGGGTGCAAACTAGCATCTCACCCCTGAGAGGTCAACCTCAATATATTGTATTAATATATCGATTTTGGTATCAAACAGTGCGCTTTTGAATTCTCTATTTTTCTCGATTTTATTTGTATTTTTATCCTCATTATTGAGGAAGTTATTCCTGTTCTACTTTGTACGCTACTTACGGGCGCTTGTCCACGCACGACGCGACTAGCGTGGCCAGCTCCCTGGGTTTGGAACCGGCAGCCTGGCTCAAACCTTCGATAGGGTCAAGGGCTGGCTGCAAGGTATATGCGGGTGAGACACGACCCACGCAGAGCCTCCCTCCTCAGTTATTGACTATACTGAGGAGGTGAGTTGTGTAAAATATTGTACAAGCCTTTAAGGCTAATTCTCTTTAATTCTTTTGTAAGATAAATAAATTAGGTATATTTCCGAATATACATCTCAGTTATTGACTATACTGAGGAGATAAATAAATTAGCTGCCTAAAGAATTCTTCAATCCTACTGTATTTGCTCATAATCCCATCATGGCATGCCATCTGTTTCCTCCTTGCCTGGTCCCATAGATAGCTTTGTGCAGTTTCCCAACCTTGTCTCTCTGTCTGTATCCATCTGGAAGCTCCATGTAGACCTCTTCTTTAATATCACCATTACGGTAGGCAGATTTGAAGTCAACTTGGTCTAATTCCAGATCTTCTAATTCAGTGATGGCCAGGAGCACTCTGAGGGTATTGAATCTCACAACAGGGGCAAATGTTTCTGTGAAGTCAATGCCTGCCTTTTGAGAATAACTCTTGGCCACCACTCTGGACTTAAAGCGGTCAATGGCACCATCAGAGAGCTTTTTCAGCTTGAATACCCATTTGGAGCCAATGGCCTTCTTGCCAGGAGGGAGATCCATCACAGTCCACACATTGTTGTCCATCAGTGACTGATATTCATCTGCACAAGCTTCCTCTACCATGGTGCATCAATTTGAGACATGGCTTCTTTAGGTGAGTGGTCCTGGGAGATCTGGAGCATCACTGAGGCAGACAAGTTCATAAAGTGGGTGCTGAGGAAATGTCATGGCAGAGTCAGCCTGTTCCACCCTCTCATTCTCAGCAACCACCTCTTCATTCTCAGCAACCACCTCTTCATTCTCAGCAACCACCTCTTCATTCTCAGCAACCACCCCCTGAGTTGGATCCCTCTGACAAGGAACGGGAGGAGGATCAGGATACTGGGAAGCATTTGGGACTAGCCACCAAGGTTGAGGTGGGATACAAATATGCTCTGACCATCTTAGAGCAGGTGGTGGAGTAGATGGTGGAGGGGCAGGACTTGGTGGTGGATCAGGTGGAGGAGCATCATCATCATATGCAATGGCAGGAATATAGGGAGGCACAAGCACTTGGTGGTGGGAAGGAGGGTCATCAGTAGGGAAATGCACGGGTCAGGCCAACCTGTACGGGTCACCGGGTCGGGTGTCCTTGGGTGTGGGTGCGGGTCAAGCCGTGAGCACCCATGACCCGGGCCCAACCTGGGGCATCAACTCCGACACGAATGCAACTTACGTGTACGTGCACGCACCGACACAAATGTGATGAAAGCGCTGTATGCGTATGCAACATCACGAACACAACGAATGCGCCATACACGTCGTATACGTCGTACGCACTGCACGTGTGGTACGTGTTGTATGCGCCATATGTGCCATACATGCCGCACACGTGATACGTGTCATACGCATCGTATGCACCATACACGCCATATGTGCCATACGTGCTGCACATGCGGTATGCATCGTATGCGCCATATGCACCGTATGCGCCACACACGTGCGGGTGCGGCGCACACCTGACACCCGTCGACCCATGGGAAAAAACCCATGGGTTGACGGGTTTGGGTTTCCCATGGGTCGGGTGCAGGTCACCCACATTTGACCCATGGGTGACCCGTGCCATTCCCTAGTCATCAGAGATGTCAATCAGCCTCTGTAGTGGTTTCTGCTTTGCAGAAGTGCTAGAATTGAGTGAAGAATGAGGAGATTCATCAAATATGACATCTTTGCTGATAATGACTTGTCTTGCTGCTGGATCAGGAAGTCCCGAGGTGAGACGGACCAAGGGGTGGCCATGTGGGTGGTAGAGGTACCGAGTAGAGACCGGCATACCAAGTGATATGCATGTGGCGTGGTCACTTGTACGTGGACCTAGGATGGTTGCTCGGTCGGTACTGCCGGTGGATGGGTCTCAGTACGTGGACTTGACAATCATGAAGCATGTGTGGTCATACAACCACTTCCATGCATGTGTTTCATCCAAATTATTGTATTTTAAAGAAATTTCACCAAACAGTGACCCAGGGATAGCAAGAGTGATGAATCTACAATGAGTGGTTAACCAGAGAGGCAAAAGTGCAAATGGACTTGCTTGTGCTGTTGGAAAGTCTGACCTGCTTGGCTCAATATAGCTTCTTCAGGGTTGTGCATCTGGTTCATTATTTGGTTCATTTTCCCTACCCCATCCTTCCTGTTCTTTAATATTCTTTTGTTCCCCATCCTTCCCTTTGCTTGTTTACCCTCGGGACACTCACTATTCATTACCATTCAGTCATGGCCCTATTGTGTTATCTTCAGCCATCCTCTATTGTTCTATCTTTTCTTATACTCTTACTTGTTTATTATTGGTCATATCTCATTGTCTTATTTTCATTTACCTTTTATTGTCCTACTCCAGATCGCTGTAGACAGCACTTTCACATGGTCTCCATACCTTATTCTTTTCTCCATGTCTTATGCCACCCTTATTCCACATTCCACCTCTTAGCCTATATAAGTAGCAAGTGCATGTACCTAGCTCCCCAGTCTGAGAATCAACTAGGTTTACGCCTTCCTGTTCTCCCTCCTGTTCTCTAGAGTCCTTTACTTAGCTGACACTCTCAGCATTGTTTCAAGTATCCCACCAGTCCCAAATCAGTGGCACGTATGGAAAGTAGGGTGAAACATATGAGTACATTAAAGCCGAGCCACTACAAATGGCCTGCATAACTTAGCCAATTCCACCTGAATCCTTGGCATTAACGAGACCTGACACCATGTTATAAAGGGGAAAATGGGAAGTAGCCTCAGAACTCTCTGTCGACTGGGGATTTGCACCCTCTATTGGAGAGATCCCCTTCTAACCCACTGAAGACCCCCCTTTATAGTCTAACAGGGTGCCTACATGTAATGATCTATATATCCCCAGGAGACACCCATGCAACTCCCACGGTCATGACCACATTAATCACTGCCTCAATGAAAACATAGGACCTCAAGGGCTCAGTCCTAAGGGGGGGATACTGTTACGAACTGCACCTCAGACCAACAATTACCACCATCCCTGGGGACTTTCCGACCATCCCCATGCCACCCTCCCATTCTCACCTCCAAACCCAATGTTTCTGCAAACCTGAACCCCTGCAATCCCACAACCAAGGTTCTGCCCCTGAGACAAGTGCCCTATAAGATATTCATGTACCTTAAAACCCCTTGTACTCTGTATCATGCTCGGCAATAGATAGTACAAGGATTAGTTACATGTATATAAAACCCCAGTCTGTCAAGCCCGCAACACCGAGTACCGACTCACTCGGGAATACCGACCAACCGGCCCTCACCCACATTGTCTCACACCACCACGCGGCCTCGGCTCGGTACATCCAGTACATCTGGTACATCGTATGGACCACTCCTCTTGTACATCCCCTTTCATTGTTCCTTCACCCCCTATCCACTCCTTAACCTGTTTCCCCCGAACAACATGACAGCCACTCATTGTCCTGGCCATTGCCATTGTTTTATCTTAGGCCACCCTCTATTGTTCTATTCCCGCCCACCATTTCATTATCTTATTTTCAGCCATACTCTATTATTCTAATACCGCTTACATTCCTTATTCTATTTCTGATCACTGTAGACAATGCCTCCATGTGGTTGCCTCATACCTTATTGTCTCCATTCCTTACGCCACCCTGTTCCACATCTTGCTTCTTAACTATAAAAGTAGCGGGATGTATGTAGATAGTTCTTCACTCAGAATATCGATTGATTTGCACCCCTTTGTCTGCTCTCTATTTCTAAAGTCCTTTGCTTGAGCCGACGCCCTCGGCATCCTCTCAAAGGCTCCTCTCGCTAGCCAAATTAGTGGCACGCACGGAACAGCAGGGCGCAACGCAAGAGCACGTTGAAGCCTAGCCACCCTGTAATGGTTTGCAGGACTCAACCGATATCTCGGCATCACTGAATCTTGACAGTATATTCTGAGTGAAACTGCTTTCCATGTCACCTCCATTCTTACGATCATGCCCCCATGAACTAGATCCACAGCCCGTATGGATGACAATCGGCTCACCCCTACAGTAACCCAACGAAGGGAGCGCAAAGCCTCTGGTACCCCGCCCCTTCTCATTGCTTACACCTTGCCGACGATAGAACTACAGCATCTCGCCTCCCCCTTCGAGCAAGAACCACGCATTGAAGAGGTGGTTGATGACTAAATCGAATACGAAGATTATGATAACGACGACCAAGCACCCCATCGGGCAGAGGACGAACCTGGTTCAGTACACTACAACACAGATGCTGAAACCGAGGAACAGCCTCAGCACCCCTGACAGGCAAACACGCCTGAACCTCCCCGTACCCCGACAGCCGCGCCCTCTCAGCCCACGGTTGCACCCTGTCAGCCCGTGGCCGCACCCCCGCACCCTGTGGCTGCACCCCCTCCGTCCGCGGCTATACCACCGCAGGCCAGGCAAGCTCCCCGAGCCCGGCCAGCCCTACCGCCCAGGCAAGCTCCGCAAGCCGGGCCATTTCCTAGGGCCAGGGTTCCCATGAACCCGGCCAACAATCAAGATCTGCTGAACGCCATTCTCGAACTCGGCAGGACCGCTCGGAACCACCGACAAGACGGTCAAGCCACCAGAATATGAGAACCAGAACCCTTCGATGGAACCGACCCAAAGAAATTAAAGGGTTTCATCTTCCTCTGCAGAATGAACTTCCACACCCGGCCTAACTCGTTCTCCAACGATAGGCAAAAAGTCAACTACATGGTCTCCTACCTGAAAGGAACAGCTCTAGAATGCTTCGAGCCATACCTGACGGGTAATCCCAATACGGAACCCCGTTGGACCAGTAACCTGGAGCTCTTCATCGACGAACTACAGATCAACTTCGGCTCTTGGGACGAGAGAGCTGACGCTGAGATGGCCCTCAAGAAACTAACCATGCAAGACAACCACAAAGCAACTCGGTTCTTTGTGGAATTTTACAGGCTCGCGGCATTTGTCGATTATAACGACAACGCCCTCCTCCGCAAGGCATATACGGCACTGCCGAAGCGCATCAAAGACGGCCTCATCCATTTCGACAAACCCCGCACACTCGATGAACTTCGAAATCACGTTCAGCGAATCGACATGAGGTATTGGGAACGAAAAGCTGAACAGTCTGCGGAGGGCAGCAATGAGCCGAAGAAAGATACCAGATCGGATAAGCCTGGCAACAGATCCACCTCAGACAACCGCCAGCAACATAATAGCAACGATAACAGCAGCAAGGACACGTCCAAGAAAAAGGACGGGAAAACGCCTGACCTACCCGAGTATACCAAAACCCTCGGAAAGGATGGCAAACTTCTCCCGACCGAACGCCAGAGACGTATGGACCACAACCTGTGTCTCCTCTGTGCCGCCAGTGATCACAAAGTCGCCGAATGCCCAAAGGCAACCAAAGCCCGCGTGACCACCACTTCTGACTCCGTCTCACAGGCATCCGATGCCGAGGACGCCAGTGCTGAGGACTCAGCAATGGCGACCGAAGACTAGTCTGCCACCCGCCAGCCTCTGAGCACACCGAGAGTTGCATTGACTCGGTAGATGCCAGTATTAGAGGTGTAGATCAATGCTCCTATGCCCCCACATTCTCCTTTAAAACTTTTCAGTCATTATCTGTTCATAGTTAGACTCTTATGTTATTCCACCTTAGAATTCGTTGATCCAGTACTGCTAAATTCGGTTGTTACTGAATACATAGACATGTCACTAGATACTCCAATAGGACAACCCGTCCACTCATCCATTATCACATCACTAGATCCGTCGGTCGGCAATATTCGGTCACAACTCGCTCACCCACTATAATCCGTTGATTAACAGGGTATTGGGCAGTACTACGCTCCGTCATGCCACTAACTCCTTTAGGTGCGTCCGATGGTCTCGATCCAGTCGGCACATGCCACTGCTCCAAAAGCCTCACCCAGGATCCTGCTCCATCGCCGGGAACTCCGCCAAAGGGTTCCTAGCTAAGCCCTCTTGGTCAGCGTCGCCATTCGGCACGTTTCGGCCAAGGTCTTCTCCGTCCATCCTCATCCGTTCCTGTTTATCTGATTTGCATAATTGTATGCTTACTCCTTGTAGATGATGGGACGTCTACCTAAACAGGGGGGGTAGCAACCAAACAACGCTACGAACCTCTCCTCCTGAGGAAATCCCCTTTTCCATTCACTCTTTATCTCAACCTTAATTCTTACCAATCCCGACATGCTATTCCCAATAACATTAATTCCTCCGTCCAACCCAACCAAATCTGCCAAAACGAACATCGGCACATTCACTTTGTTTTCTTCTGCTCACACTTTTTTGTCCTGCCTTATCCTTTCTCTAAAAAGAAAAACAAAAAAAGAATCTATTAATTAACTATCCTTCAAGGTCTCATCTATCACCATCTCCTCATCCTGCTCCTTCTTGGTTGAATATATTAAATGATTTAATATCTTAGACTTTAGGGTAGGCAAATAGATATGAGGGGAGAATAGAGGTCTTAGTGTTTATTCTGTGTTCTAGCTCTAGATAAGAGACCTTTTGTTTCAATTTGTCATTGGAATTTATTGGGAGTAAAGTTTATGCTACTCTAAACACTCTAGTTATATAGTAAGTGTAGCGTCTACTCAACGCTGCGTATGCCTGCGCACGCCCCTCCTAGAAGCGCGTGTGGTTCCCATCAATGACGCGTGATAGGTGACTGATGCGTGTGACTGTATGACTTGTGGCCGCTGCACGGGCGGCTCAATACACGGGATAGATAATACGCATGCCTACCTGGTTCCAACACTCCTTACCCTTGTCCTTCCCTTGTTCCTCACCCTCATCATCTTTCAACTGATCCTCGCCTGGATCCTCACCCCCTAACTCCTCCGCAATAACCGCCGTCACCGGCACTGCCGACTCCCCGCGCAGAACCAAACTCTGATTCATGAGAACCATTGTACGGCTCATGAACCTTACCTCCTCCACCAACTCGAAGAGCAGCCTGTTCGACCTCGACCTCTCTTGGAGGATGTCCTCCCAGATCTCGGCAAGCTTCCGCGACCCCAACCCCATGGGCAAGGGGACTTCCACCGTCATCTCACGCCTGCTCGGCTGTATGGCCACCGGCCGTTCGCTCAGTCGCATTGTAACAGCCCTCCTCGGCCTCTTCATCGGCCGCTCCTCTTCCGTCTCCTCCCCACTCTCTTCCTCACTCTCACTCTCCGACTCCACCTCTTCCCTACTCTTCACCTTGCGCTGCCGAGGCGCCGCCAAGCTGCATTTCACCCGATGACAGTAAAGCGACCGATCTCAACCATGTTCCAAATCAGACTCCGTCGGCGCTCATCCCATATCACCTTCACTGTC
>QLPI01009043.1:0-22907 GCA_003314275.1 Chroogomphus rutilus
ATGTCTCACTCGCATATACCGCTGAACCGGCACTTTAGTGCCGCTCAGTATAGGGGAACATATGCTTCGCCCGGAAGCAAAAAGCGAGCCATGCTACGTGCTCGTGAATAGAAATACATGATCAATATGAATAAAATCGAAAGAAAAATAAGGAATACGATGTTCGGGATTACATTTGAATATCTTCGGAATTGTTCTATTAATGTTCGCTCGGGATTCCGGTTATATATTATGCTTGGTTCGCTGAGGTGCATATATGCACCCTACATTCTTAACCTATATAAGTAGGACATGCATGTACATATTTCCCCATTCTGGGTATCAACTAGGCTTAGGCCCTTCTACCTTCTTCTCCTCTGTTAAGTCCTCGACTCGGGCCGGCATCATCAGCATCCTCCCGAGTATCTGTCTGTTGCAAATAGGTGGCATGCATGGCAAGTAGGGCGCAACGCACGAGTACGTTGAAGCCAACACCACTACTCTTGGCCTGCAGGACTTGGCCATAGTCCACCCGACCTTTCGACAACACCCCTCGGCAGTACCGAAGTCCGTCAGTATCCGACTCCTGACAGCCACCCTTATTCCACATTCTGCCTCTCAGCCTATATAAGTAGCGAGTGCATGTACATAGTTCCTCAGTCTGAGTATCAACTAGGTTTATGCCTCCCTACTCTCCTCCTTCTGTTCAGAAGTCCCTACTCAGGCTGACACCCTCGGCATCCTCTCAAGTATCTTTTCCATTATAAGTTAGTGGCATGCACAGGAGGCAGGGTGAAAAGCACGAGTACATTGAAGCCAAGCCACCCTAACTGGCCTGTAGGACTTGGCCAGTTCCGACCATACCATCGGTAGTACCGAGGCCTGACACCAAGTCACAGATTATATTCCCACTGTGCTGAATGACTGTGCTAGACCCTGCCAGAGAAAAGGACCAGTGCATGCAGGCTTTTAGGTATTAATTACCTAGAGCAACTCTACACCGTTCTAGCCTGTTGATCCTTGGCCCCTTGGGCCTCCTCCATCCACTGCTTGTCAGTCACCTGGGTGACTATGTTGGCCTCCTGTCCATCTTCTATAGTTTTCACTGCCTCCATCTTAGCTGTTTTGCTGTTTTCCCTGGCAGGCCATCTCTCCTTGGCCACCTGGTCAGCAGCAGCCATTTCCTCTACCTTCTCCTCGACTGCCTGCTTTGTAGCAGCCTCCTTGTCCTCTGTTACAATGTGAAAGAATGACATAATTGTAATTATATGTAAAATCTCCCAAAGGTGAAACAATGGCGAGGTTCAGGGCAGGGTAAGGCTTCAACTTATATGTTGTGCCCACCAGATTGCACTGGCCCTAATTTTGGAAAAGCGAGACAGATAATTAGATAGTAGAGAATCAAGGTTGATTATCTGACTGAAGACTGAACTACTGAAGTACAAGATCTTTATACTACTTTCAAATCTACTAGGAGTTGAGTGGATTCCTATAATAGAATGAGAAAACCAAGGATCGTGAAAAGTGAGAATGGAAATACTATGCCCTAAATAACGATCTCCTCCATGACATTGGGGAGTGATGTGTCACTCCAATTCCCAATGGAGTTACCCTAAGGAACGTAATAGCAGATCAGATATAAGAGACTGAATGGAATTGTGAATAAATAAAAGTGGAGCGGAATGTAAATGCAAGGATATTAACGTAAATGAAGATGGAATGGAATAGCGAGCATATGGAGTGTGACATAAATGGAATGAATGAATTGACAGGAGCATGTGACGCCAAGATGGATACATGAGGTACATATAGTCCATGGGCTGAGGGCGTATAGTTGAATAGCATGCGAGAGCAGAGTTGGGCTGAGTGGGCTGAAATGAATAGTCGGGTATGCCTGCATACAGTTCCTAACAGTATCTCCCCCCTTACAGCTGAGTCCCACAAGGCCGCAGAAATGAAGTTCTAGAACGGTGGCCCTGTTGGAGTTCAGAAATGTGAAAGCATATAAGAGAAGTCGTGGGGGAGTTGGGTGGTAACCATTCACCGCAATGGAACCCTCATACATCAACCCTGCCTACGTGCAGAAGCTAATGGGTCTCTACCCCTCACCAATCACCACATATCTCAGAGGTGAAACAACCCTCCCTGTCACCATCCTGTCCCCCTCGTTGTCAACCATAGAGCACAGCCAAGTGCTACTCGAGCAGGAGCATATCGATGTGTGAGAGCCCTGGTTTGAAGGGGCCAATTTGAAAGGCACAAAGGTGAGTAAAATGTTGTCTTGGGATTAAGCTTTTGACTGATTGTTTGCATTGCAGTACACTCATCTTCAAATGAGGAATGACAAGGGTGATGCAAACAGCATCTTCTATCGAAAGGCGAAGTTGGGTGAAGAAGATGACCGCACACCTTAGTCTCACGGATGGGTTGTCAAAAGCCCTGCAATACTGTGAAAAGCGAGGCAACACATGCCTTCAGAAATGGGACACCAACTTGGATATGGGAGCATGCATATGGTGTAGTGAGAGGGGTGTAGGATGTTCCATGAATGTGTGAGGTAGGGGCACTGGTAAGAGGAAAGGTACAGGAAAGGTGTCAAATAGCGAAGGAAGTATGAGGAAGAAAAGGGCAAGGGAAGATACACCTGAAGTTTGTAATTCGGATGGGCCAGGACCCTCCAAAAGGCCGAGGATACACACTCCCCTCTTCCAAAGTGGGGCTTCAAGCCATTCATCATCCCCTCCACTTCCTGAGCCATCTACCCTTCTACTACCATCGGTGATAACGACATCACGATTAAGGTTGTTAACCCCTATGCCTCTACTCCCTCTACCCCCTCCTACTCCTGCACCTCCCACTCCTCCTCCACTGCCAATGCCATCTCCACCTCCTCTTCCCTCACTGCCTCTTGTGGTCATCCCCCCTCCTTCCCTTGCCATTCCAGCACCTGGCCAGCCTTCCCTGGTCATTGCTTTGACTGCAGCTCTGGTGGAGCTCAAGCGGTCGGTCAATGAACTTTGGTGTGAAGTTGCGGACAGTAAATACGAGAATGCTGAGCTGAGGATGACCAATGAGAAATTGTGAGCAGAGGTGAGGAACTTATCATTGCAGATAGGTTATCGGATGTCCAGTGAAAACGTAGTGCAGGAACAGCCTAGGATGCAGGGAACTTGGGACAATTGGGTATTGGGGTCTGGAAATCCAAGGAGCGTATTTGATGACTTGGATGAAGATGGAGAAGTAGAATTAGGATTGTAGAATAGGAATGGTGATTTAATTATATATTTGAATTTGACTTGAACATGAATTTTGTGTGAAGGTTTGGAAATAAGAGTTGAATTGGAATAAGGAATGATAGAATGGAAACTGAGGGTTGAACTTGAAAACAGAAGGAGAAGCTGAATTGCGAGCTGGAATAAGTGAATCAGAATTGAGGTTTTTTTTTTTTTTGAACTTGAAGACAGAATGAACGGAACTGAAATGCGAGAGTGATAATGAACAGAATGAGCAAGAGTGAATGGAAGAGAATTGCAAGGTGCTTATGGAATGGGTAATGGTCTAGGTTTGTCTGGATAGGACTTGTGAAAGTCTTGAATGAGTTCTGAAGCATGATTGAGTTCTGTTGCAAGGAGCCATGAAGTTTCTTTATCTGTGCCTTCATATCCTGCCCACCACACTAAGTACAACAACTTGCACACCATACGTTGATTATCAATTTTCGAGTCGAGGATCTCAGATATCTCAAATTTGGGTTCACCATCGATTATGACTGGGGGTGGAGGTGGTTGAATGCGATCAGGAATGGGATTAGGAGAGGCTGGCTCGAGCATTGAGATGTGGAATACAGGATGTACTGTGCTCATGTAGCCTGGGAGTTTCAGAGTAACTGAGTGAGTACCAGGATGTGTAATGATTTCAAATGGACCCAAAAACTTCTCAGCTAGCTTTTTCGCAGGATGGATAGTTCTGAGGAATCTGGCTTTGATAAATGCGAGACTGCCAATAGGAAAGTCTGGAGATGGAAGTCGTTTGGCGTCAGCTGAGGATTGGTACATTTGTTGAGCATTGAGGATATTGGTTCAAAGTTGCTGGTTCAACTGGTCCAGGTCGACTACAAAGTCTTGCACTCGTGATGAAGCGAGGTCACATTTGGGATGAATGGTGAGTGTCAAGTGTCGGTTACTGACGGACTTCAGTACTGCCAAGGGGTGTTGGCGAAAGGTCAGGCGGACTATGGCCAAGTCCTGCAGGCCAAGAGTAGTGGTGTTGGCTTCAACGTACTCGTGCGTTGCGCCCTACTTGCCATGCATGCCACTGTATTTGCAACAGACAGATACTTGGGGGAATGCTGATGATGCCGGCCCGAGTCGAGGACTGAACAGAAGAGAAGAAGGTAGAAGGGCCTAAGCCTAGTTGATACCCAGAATGGGGAAATATGTACATGCATGTCCTACTTATATAGGTTAAGAAGCGACATGTGGAATAAGGAATGTGGGACAACAAGGTATGCAGAGCATGTGGTTATTGTCCACAACGAATAAAATTAAAACAAGGAATGCAAAGCAGGGATAGAACACTAAAGGATAGGATAATAGAATCGTGACTCAAGATAGGACAATAAGGAGTGGCCGAGTATAAAACAATGGAGTCATGACTGAGGATAATACAAGGACAGAAAGTCCCGAGGTGAAGCGGACCCAGGAGTGTGGATGGCGGATGTACTGAGCCGAGACTGGCACACCAAGTGTTATGCATGCGGCATGGACACTTGTATGTGGACGTAGGATGGTTGCTCGGTTGGCACTAGCAAATAATCGGGACCTCGGTACGTGTACTTGACAGTGAGATTGGGATGATAGCCTTTGTTGACAAAGAAAGGTGAGACTCCAGTGGTGGCACTGGGAGCATTGTTATAGGTGAACTCTGCAAGGGGTAATAGTGAAGCCCAGTTGTCTTGTTGATAGTTTCAATAGACACAAAGGTACTGTTCTAATGTCTGATTAGTACACTCGGTCTGGCCATCACCTTCTGGGTGATAGCCTGAGGTGAAATGCAACTTCATGTCAAGGGCTTTCCCAAGAGAATGCCAGAAGTGGGACACAAATTCTGAGCCTCTATCTGAAGTGACATGAGAAGGAATGCCGTGTTTGGAGAATACATGAAGTACAAAGAGTTCTGCAAGCTGGGAGGAAGTGATGGTAGCAGAAGTGGGAATGAAGATAGACTGTTTGGAGAAGCAGTCAACTATGACTAGGATAGCTGTGAATCCCGAGGATGTGGGGAGCTGCTCAATGAAGTCCATGGATATCAAGTTCCAGGGTTTATCTGGTACTGGAAGCTGTTTGAGTAATTCATATGGCTTGTGACATTGCGATTTATTCCACATACATGTCATGCAGGACTTGCAGTAGTCTTTAATGAATGAGCACATGCCAGGCCAATTGTAGTCGTGTCTGACAAGGTCTATGGTTTTGTTAATTCTGAAGTGTCCAGAAAGATTGTGATCATGCTTATATTGTAACACACATAAGCGTAAGTCTTGGTCCTCAGGAACATAGATGCAATCATCGAATAGCAACAGACCATTGGAATTAGTCTGCCACTTCGGGTAATCATTATTTGCAAGGTGTTTCTGGGCTAAGGAGTTGGAGGGAAGATGATGTTTAATGTCATTCAGGATATGCTTGGTGTCTATAAGAGTCAAGGCCCTCAGTACAGGTTCGACAAGGCTTGTGGCTCGAAGGGACATGGTTAACTGATGTTGAGAGAAGATGGGTTGAAGGTTTTTGGGGATTAATGGTGGCATAGTTGCTCATCCCCTCCTTAAGATAGATGTCCCATTGTCTAGTAAGCAAATCAGGCTTAGTGCTCAAACAACCTGGTCTGAAACAAATGATGATATTAAACTGAGAAAGGTATTCCAACCACCTAGCTTGATGTCTAGTCAACAACTTGGTTGTACAAAAGTACTCCAAGTTCTTATGATTGGTGATGACATTGACAGGGTCGCCGGAACCTTCTAAGTAGTGATGCCACTTTTGAAAAGCTTTGAAAATCGCAAGCAGTTCTTTATCGTGAACATCATAATTGAGTTCTGGAGAGGTGAAAGTTTGGGAATGAAAAGCGACAGGGTGAAGCTTGCCATCTGGGGAGTGCTGCTAAAGCATAATCTGACGCATCTGTCTCCACAATCAAGGGAAAATCAGGAGTCCAATGAGTTAATATGGGGGCAGACATGAATGCTAGTTTCAGCTTATTAAACACATCTCTACACCCCTCACTCCAGTTCCAAGCCAGACCTTTGCAAGTGAGTCAAGTAAGAGGAGTCATAATGGAGGAATAGTTGAAAATGAATCTGTGATAGAAGTTTGCAAATCCGAGGAATGATTGGATGTCTTTGACTTTATGTGGCTTGGGCCATTGAGTGATTCATTTGGGCAATTCAACAAATCATGTCGGTCAGTTTTCTCACTCCATTGCATAGGTGCATTCTATTTCAGCCCGAAAGGAGCGGAACAAAGAGTCACTCATGTCCCAGTAGAGGAAAGGCTACTTGGCTTGCAAAATCCTCGATATCGCAACTAGGATATATCTGAGGTATTCAACGGATGTTTGGTGGAAGGAACATTTGTCTTCTCAAGTGTAAAGGTTGTGTTTATATAATCGTCAAAGAACTTTGCAAATGTGCTCAATATGCGGGGATTCATCATTGGAATAGATGAGGATGTCGTCCAAATAGACTATGGTGCAATTGTCTAATAGATTGCCAAAAATGTCATTCATGAAGTGCTGAAATGCAGCAGGGGCGTTAGAAAGTCCAAAAAGCATAACAAGCCACTCAAAGGATCCATAATGTGTCCTAAAGGCTGTCTTCCATTCGTCCCCTTTGGCAATTTGAACGAGGTGATAGGCATGTCTGAGGTCAATTTTAGTGTATATATGAGCTTTCTTGAGGGCATCTAAGAGGTCAAAAATAAGGGGAAGTGGATAACGGTCCTTCTTTGTAATTCTGTTTAGACCATGAAAGTCTACACAGAGTTGTAGGGAGCCATCCTTCTTGCATATGAATAGTACTGGGGTGCCATGTGACAAATATGAGGAAATGAAGCCCATATTGAGGTGTTTGTTGATGAAATCTCGTAGTGATTGGAGTTCGGATACTGAGAGGGAATAAATGGGACCAAGAGGGGGTGAAGTGCCATCCTCGAGGTTGATCTTGAGATCATAGGATCTATGAGGTGCTAGTGTATTACAGCGCTGTTTATTAAAGACATCAGTGGAGTCATGATAGAATTCTGGAACATGCTATTTAATGCTATCCAGGTTGTCAGAGGAATCGACCGTAGTGGAGCCTCAAGTGTATTTGTCGAGATCCATGAGGTCGAGTTGAAAGGCTTGCGAACCTTCTAGTTTGCAGGTGCAAACAATCACTTCTGCATTAACTAGGGCTATCTACGGTGCCTCTAACTTTGGAGATGGCAATGGATTGCTAGGAAGCAGGGTGCTGGACTGTGAAGCAGTGGTTGAGGCCTGAGGTGTCAGAATGGTGGTCGGTTTTGTAGACTTGAAGGTTATACTGCCCAATACCCAGTCAATCGATGGATTGTAGCAGGTGAGCCAGTTGAAGCCAAGTACTGTGGAGCAACTGCCGTCCAACATTGTTACGTAGAAAGTAACATTCTGAAGTTTGCCAGTCAGAAATTGGATTGGAATTGTAGTAGTCTGAGTAATGACAGAATTACTAGAACCATCAAATAATTTTAATGGAATAGCAGGAACTGAATTAGTAGGCAAAGAATATTTTTGCACAACTCGTGATTCAATAAAGCAGTCTCAAGAACCACAATCTAAGAGTGTAACAAGAGGAAGTTCGGAAATAAGAGAACAAGACAGATTAGCTATTAGCGAAGTTTTTGAAGTTTCAGAAGTAGAAGATATGCAAGAAATAGGAGAAAGGGTGTTTGTCAAGCTTTGGGTACTGATGGACTTCGGTACTGCCGAGGGGTGTTGTCGAAAGGTTGGGCGGACTATGGCCAAGTCCTGCAGGCCAAGAGTAGTTGTTGGCTTCAACGTACTCGTGCGTTGCGCCCTACTTGCCGTGTGTGCCACTGGTTTTGCAATAGACAGATACTCGGGAGGATGCTGTTGATGCCGGCCCAAGTCGAGGACTTTACAGAGGAGAAGAAGGTAGAAGGGCCTAAGCCTAGTCGATACCCAGAATGAGGAAATATGTACATGCATGTCCTATTTATATAGGTTAAGAAGCGACATGTGGAATAAGGAATGTGAGACAACAAGGTATGCAGAGCATGTGGTTATTGTCTACAACGGATAAAATTAGAATGAAGGGATGCAAAATGGGGAGAAAACAATAAGGGATAAGATAATAGAGACGTAGCCAAGGATAGGACAATAGGGAGTGGCCGAGTATAAAACAATGGAGTCATGACTGGGGATAATACAAGGACAGGAGGTCCCGAGGGGAGACAGACCAAAGGGTGAAGACAGGGAGTGTGGATGGTGGATGTGCTGAGCCGAGACCGGCATATCAAGTGTTATGCATGCAGCATAGACACTTGGTCGTGGATATAGGATGGTTGCTTGGTCGGCAATGCCGAATAGATGGGTCTCAGTACGTGTACTTGACAGTGTTCAAGAATAGCACGTGAGAGAGGCTAACCCAATCCTCAGCTTGTGTATTTCTGAGGTTGCAGCTCATGTTTTTGACTCCATTGCTGTGTTGTCTTTGGCATTGGTGTCGGACATGCTTGCCTTTGTCATTTTCTTGTTGTTGGAGTTGTTGGATTTGTTGTTAGAAGAAGAGGTTGGTGAGGATTGGGAATTGGATTTGGGGTAGTCCTTGACCATGTGACCTTTTGAAGCACACAAGAGACAAAGTCCCATGTCGATTCACCTTTGACATTCTTCAGGCAATAGCTTCCTATCTTTTCCAAGCTTGGACGAAATGTCATTAGCATTGTTGTTATTGTAGAAGACTTATCGTTGCCCTTCTTCTTCCCCCCCTTCTTACTCTTCTTGTTGTTGGAGTTGTTGGAGTTGGAGGAAGACTAGTTGTTGTTGTTGTTGGACTTGGACTTGGACGAGGACCCATTTGGTTTGGAAGGCATTCCAAAGTTGTCGAACTCCTTGTGTTCCCAATATCTGCTGTCGATCTCGAGTGAATATTGTCTGAGTTTAGCAAGAGTTTTGAAATGAGGGAAGTTGAGGAGGCTGTCCTTGATATGTCTGGCCAACCCCTTGTACGCCGCATGTGCGAGGGCAGCATCGTTCCACTGAGTGCGAGTGGAACCTCTGGCAAAGTCGATGAAGTATCATGCCACACGATGGGTGTCCTTCATGACTATCTTGCCAAGCTCAATTTCTGCTTGTGCAGCGCTGTTAAATGGACTGAATTTGGTCTCAAGCTTTTGATGCAAGTCCCCGCAGACCTTAAGCCAGCTAGGCTCAGGTAGAATTTCACCTAGAATTGTAGGTTTGAAGTACTGGAGTGCGGGGCCTGTGAGGTACAAAATGGCATATTGGACCTTCAATGCATCTGTCAAGAATGCAGACAGATGGTCTCGAAAGTTCAGTGTACATTGTAAGAAGAATGTGTGAAGCTTAGCTTGGTTGGTACCGTCGTTTACCTCAGGCTCACAAACCTTGGGATGATGACCAGGGTTGGGATTGGATCTAGGGGGCTGTTGGGCTAATCGATTGATGAGTGCCTTGACAATTTTGTCTGGACTAGAAGTGAAATTAAGAGTTGGATTAGAATTAAGAGTCAGATTGGGATTAGAAAAATGAGTGGGGTTCGGATTTGAAACTTGAACAGGGTTCAGATTTGACTCATCATCATCATTATCGTCAATTGGATCTTCTTTGTCATCATCCCCATGGTCAGGAGGAGTGTTCCCTCCTGATGGGCCAGCTTCATGAATTGAAGGTTGTTCTGACAGCCATCGAAGTGAGGAAATCTCCTGCAACTGGCTTGGGACTTCTATGATGAAAGGTAAATTGCAAGTGGTAGATCAGGTATTCATGATAGTCGTGATGTGCAAAGATGATATGCGAAAAAGAGGTGCGATCAGGTGTAGAAGTCAGATAATACTGTTACAATGTGAAAGAATGACATAATTGTAATTATACATAAAATCTCCCAAAGGTGAAACAATGGCAAGGTTCAGGGCAGGGTAAGGCTTCAACTTATATGTTGTGCCTACCAGATTGCACTGGCCCTAATTTTGGAAAAGCGAGACAGATAATTAGATAGTAGAGAATCAAGGTTGATTATCTGACTGAAGACTGAACTACTGAAGTACAAGATCTTTATACTACTTTCAAATCTACTAGGAGTTGAATAGATTCCTATAATAGAATGAGAAAACCAAGGATCGTGAAAAGTGAGAATGGAAATACTATGCCCCAAATAACGATCTCCTCCATGACATTGGGGAGTGATGTGTCACTCCAATTCCCAATGGAGTTACCCTAAGGAACGTAATAGCAGATCAGATATAAGAGACTGAATGGAATTGCAAATAAATGAAAGTGGAGCGGAACATAAATGAAAGGATATTAAATGTAAATGAAGATGGAATGGAATAGCAAGCATATGGAGTGTGACATAAATGGAATGAATGAATTGACAGGAGCATGTGACGCCAAGACGGATACACGAGGTGCATATAGTCCATGGGCTGAGGGCGTATAGTTGAATAGCATGCGAGAGCAGAGTTGGCTTGAGTGGGCTGAAATGAATAGTTAGGTATGCCAGTGTACAGTTCCTAACATCCTCTACCCATTTTGCCTCTGCTGCTTTTACTGTGGCCTCCTCCTCCTTCCTTTTCACCTCAGCCTTGGCCTTGGCCGCCTTCTCGGCAATTCAGGCAGCCTTCCATTTCTGCTGCCTCTCCAGTTGTTTTGCCTCCATTTTGGCCTTCCACCCATCGTCTTCATCGATCTCATATCCCATCTTGACATTTTAAGTGTATTGTGAGGTTACACATTTTTTCGTGGTGATAGGAGATGTGTTCTGGGTGCTAGATCCCAAACCTTTGCATGACATCATGTTTAGGTGTCCTAAACCTTGTTTTCGATCTCCACCTACCGGCTTCATGGGTCCAGCTGCTAAGGGGGGGATACTGTCAAGTACACATACCAAGTATCTGGTAACTTGGCACTGCTGACCGAGCAATCAGACTAATTCCATATGCAAGTGACCAATCCACACATATGTCACTTATTACATTGATCTTGACTTGGCACATTCATCCTCTACCTCCCCCATTCTTATCCCTTGTCCACTCTTCCCCTTTCATTATTCATTAATCCCACCCCTTCCACTTCCTATTTCTTGACCTGCTTTACCTCAGGACATTTTACCATTGTTTTATCTTCGGCCATGACCTTATTGTTTTATACTCAGTCACTTCCTATTATCCTATCCTTGGCCAATGAACTTTAATAAATCCATGCTCATTATAGCAAAACTCCTTAGGATATCATCTTTTTAGCAAGATAATAGCCCTAAACATACCTGCAACAAGGCCCACAAATGGTTTAAAAATCATAGATTTACTCTTCTACAATGGTCTGCACAGTCTCCAGACCTTATCTAATCGAACATCTCTGAGAACATATCAAAAAGAGATTGGAAGAGTATGAAACACCACCAGGTGGGATGTTAGAGTTGTAGGAGAGAGTGGAGGCTGAAAGGGATAATATACCTACTAAATTGTATCAGAACTTGATTGAGAGTATGCTCAGAAGGATTAGGGCTGTGCTGAAAGCCAAAGGTGGCTATACTCAATACTGATAATATACAATTCTTTGCATTGGACTCATCAGCAGCAAAACTGTTCAAATGAGACCTGGGAAATTGAATATTCATATCTCAGGAAGTTCCATATCATTTTTCTTGATTCTTAGTCTATAAGATAGCCATGATACTCTGTCAAGTGCATGTCCCAAGTATCAGGTAACTCAGCAGTGCCAACCAAATGATCAGTGTATTTCCACATGCAAGTGACCAAACTGCATACAAGTCACTTGGTACATCAGTCTCAGCTCAGCAAATTCACCATCTACATTCCCCATTCCTATCCCTCATTCACTCTTCCCCACTCATTATCCATTAATCCCCACCCTGTTTATTCTTTATTTATTGGCCCATTTTACCTCGGGACATTTCTCTAATGTTTTATCCTCAGCCATGACCCTATTGTTTTATATTCAGTCATTTTCTATTATCATATCCTTGGCCACATTTCTATTATCTTATTTTCATTGTTCTATTCTCGTTTACATTCCTTATTCTTTTCCTGATCATTGTAGACAATACCTCCACATGCTCTGCATACCTTATTGTTCTCTATTCCTTATGCGACCCTGATTCCACATCTCACTTCTTAACCTATATAAGTAGTGAATGTATGTAGATAGTTCTTCACTCTGAATATCAACTAGGTTTACACCTTCTTGTTCTCCCTTCTCCTGTCTGAAGTCCTTTACTCGGGCTGACACTCTCGGCACTCTCCCAGGTATCCCCTCTGTTTCAAATTAGTAGCACACATGGAAAGTAGGGTGCAACACATGAGTAGGTTGAAGCCAAGCCACTCAGATTGGTCTATGGTACTTGGCCAATTCCCACCAACATTGTGAAGTTGGGACTATTGCAATAGCACTTGGCCCATGCATCATCAGCATTCCTGGTGCCTTACATACTCAAGCATATGTGTTATATCTGTGTGTCAGGTGCTTATTAAGAAGTTACTTCAAAGGTTCTGAAGTTTTTCTAAAGGATTCTACAGGGGGCAGAAGGTTCCATAGATGAAGGGGGTTGAAGGTTGAAGGATCAGATTGTCATAGGATGGGAGAGATGGAAAAAAGATGACCAAGTGCTGGGACTTACACTGGAGGTTGTGATGTGAACTTAGATGACTAGTCATACAATGCATTTGCAGTCAAAGGGACTTCGCTTCAACTTATGTGTTATGCCCTCCTCAATTGTCTGTTTCTAATTTCACAAATTCAGAAATGTGCATGTAGATGGTAAGTCAGAATTAGGCCAGAAACTAAGTCAGAAAACTAGGATGCAAATTAAGTCAATATTTTAACTAGTGAACAGTCCAGTCGACTGGGGGTTTATATACATGTAGACTACCTTATATGTTCTACTGTCCAGTCTAAAGACAAGGGGAGGAAGAATACAAGGGGTGAATAGAAAACAAAGAACAAGGAGAGTAAGGTACATGGGAGCCTTTGAGGCACCTACCATTGAAGGACAGGATTGTGGTGTTATGGAATCGTGGTGTCACAGAAGAGGCTCAGAATCATGGGATCATATGCAGAGAATTGGTTTTTGAACAGCATGGTTGGAAAGCTGTCAGAAGTGGGCAGAAACAATAGTGACTGCAGGTTAGATTGATCTGGGGCATGGACCATAACAATATGTCATAATATCTCTATGATTTGAAAATTCAATTGAATTTTATATTAGATACACAATCCAAAACTTCCAAACATGCAAACAGTATTGTTGCTCACTGTAACAGGGGGTAATTCAGATGAAATTTGATTTTGCCATTTTCAAGGAGGCAAGTAAGAAGATAATTGAGTACACTTGAGTCATCCAACATAGGTGTGGTTGAACTATACTGAATGTCCCCTGAAGCAAGCAGTTTGAACATGGGATTTGGTTATAATTTAATGAAGGAAAATTTCAACCACCCTGTAACTTATGTAATGATGTCTTATGATATGTTGTTGGTACGAGCTTGCAATATCCCAACACCCTATGCATGTAGTATTCACTCTTCACCCTGTAAAAATGAAACAAGAGGTCTTTTGAAATTGCACTATCAGTATATAAATTGTGAAAATCATTTTATTGTTGTCTTCTATCTAAATTGGCAGATCTTTGCTGCATTTATCTTCACACTTTGAAGCTCTTGTTCATTTCAGCAATGTAGGCTACAGTCATTTGTTTTGTCATATTTTCATATTGCATCAGGGACAAATGTTACCCGCCTGACTTAGGTGCCAAGCCTGCAGGCACCAGATGTGATTCTCTGTCCTGAGCATGGGATATATTTTTATCTATGTGTATATTGTGAACTTGCGCGTGTAATGGAGAGCACTGGAGAATAATGGATAAGAAAAAAATGTGTGAGCAAATCTGTCAGCCAGGAACAATTAATATAACAAGGGCATCAAACCGGTGCTAAAACGCTGCAATAGACGCGTTGTATTTGACATTATCTTGAGTGACGCGCAAAGTTCTATTGGCACTGGGCGCTGGCATCGCCTCACCCTAGGAACGTGCGTGCGAACTTATTTTGCACATACCCACGTCGCTGCGTCGACCCATCCATACCATCATCACCTAACAGTATCATGTCTGAACTCTTGCACACCGATCCACAGTCTACATATTCGTCGGGGGGCATAAACCTTGACTGGAGAAATGTCACCTTCAGTGAGCGTGCTCGTCAACACCATACAGAGACTCGAAGGGCTGAGACATTTTCTTTTTCCGTTGCAGATCCAAAGGGTGACGTGAATATACCAATAATCAATAGTATGTGCGGCGACCACTTAGTGCATCTCACTTCCATCCTCACACCTATGTAGACCCTCCGGTCGATGTTTTAGGGTTGCTCAATCCTGCTAAACGGGCATCTTACAACACACGCAATGCCACTGAAGATGTCGAATTTCCGGGGTGTATGGAGAACACGCGTGTAAGGATATTGGATGACCTCGAGAGATGGGCGCACGATACTTCAGCCGCAAAGGTCTACTGGCTGAATGGTCAACTCGGAACGGGAAAGACAAGCATCGCTCACACTCTCAGCCAGCGGTTGGATAAGCAGAAGATCCTTGGAGCCAGCTTTTTTTGTTCTCGCTCAAGCTCAGCATTAACTGACGCAACGCGGATTATTCCTACGATAGCCAACATGCTGGCTCGATCTAACCCCGGGATCCGAACAGTAATGCATGATCTTCTGACAAATACACCTGATGTGGCCGATCTCAACTCCATCTCTGACCAGTTCAAGTCGCTGATGACAGAGCCCATTAGGCCCGTCGCAGAAAAACAAAATTTGCTTGGCAATATTGTGGTTATAGATGCATTGGATGAATGCATGGAACCTAGGAAAGTACAGCTGTTGATCAAGACGATTCTTGATGGTGTGGTGGACATACCTCTGAAGTTCTGCATTACCAGTCGACCTGAGTCCTGGATCACTGCATCCTTCCATCACAATCCTGAATCTTCTCTTCAGGAATTCTCCCTTCATAAAGGCTCATTGCTGGATGACGAAAAAACCGACATTGAAACCTACCTGAGATCTTCACTGTCAAATATTGCGACGAAGCACGGATATTCCGAGCCTAACCTTCCCTGGCCAACCGAACCCGAGATAAAGAGTCTTCTTGACAAGTCAGATGGATTATTCATATACGCTGCTACTGCGGTGCGGTATATCGATGACACGGACGTAAATCCAAAGACGCGTATAACTTCACTCACACACTCGGCGTTGCCTCTCCCGTCTCTGGACAGTTTCTACAATTTAATTATGGACGAAGCATTCAGGAATCTTCTAATTGACTCAGAAAAAATGGCGAGACAGGACTTGCTTGCCGCAGTGGTCTGTGTGCAAATCCCATTGTCCATCAGCGGGATCGCTTCCTTGTTAGAGAAGACATGCGATCAGGTTGGGATTGACCTATCTCGATTTCGGTCGGTAATCCATATTCCTTCTACCAATGATGGACATGTCACCATCTTCCACGCCTCTTTCCGTGAATTCATCGTTGATCCCAAGCGCTGCCTAGCGCACAACGTAGATGAATTGGAAACACACCATAAACTGGCCACCCACTGTCTTAAATGCATGAATAAGTCACTTTGCCGTAATATTTGTGACTTGACTGAAGATCGAATTGGGACACTGCCGCATGAAATCACCGATCCTGGAATTATTCCGGAGGCTCTCCGATACTCGTGCATGTATTGGGCATTTCATCTTCTGGAAGCGTCGTCCCCTACAAATCCATCGACGATGCTCGACGGTGTTGCTGAATTTGCCGATAACCATATCTTGCACTGGTTCGAGTGCCTCAGTGCATTTGGCGAACTAGAATCGGGTGTCAAGTCTCTTCGGAAGGCAACAGAGGCGATATCAGTGAGTTTCCTGCTTGGAAATGAATTCTAGCTCATCAATCTTACAGAAATACCGGAAGATGCACAACAAGCACTGGTTGTTGTTCGATGATGCTCGTCGATGCCTCCAGATGGGATCTGAAGCTATCAGCCATCACTGCCTCAACACCTATCGCTCTGCGTTGACATGGATTCCGAAACAATCCCTGCTCCGACAAAAATATGCGACATCCTTGTCCAGCGTACCTCAAGTCGTTGTGGGTGTTGCGGATTCATGGGGGTTGACATCCGAGCAAGTCATGCGACACCGTGCGACCGTATCATCTGTGGTGTTCTCTAGTGACGGCAGCCGAGTTATATCTGGGTCCTGGGACAAGTCCGTTCGTATTTGGGACACGGCTATGGGCGAGTTGAAACGCATGCTGGTGGGGCATTCAGACCGGGTGTGGTGTGTTGCCATCTCGCATGATGGGACACGTGTCGTGTCTGGTTCGGATGATGCGTCAGTACGGCTCTGGGATACAAATACAGGAGAGACGGTGTGCATATATGAGGGTCATTTGGATGCAGTGCTGGCTGTGGCTCTCTCACGTGATGGGATGCATCTCGTGTCTGGGTCGTTCAAGTCCATTCGGATCTGGAGTGTGGTTGCTGGGGAGACAGAGCGGGAACTCGAGGGGCATTCCGATTGGGTGGAGTCTCTGGCTTTCTCACCTGATGGTACCCGTATTGTATCTGGGTCGGATGATATGACGGTGCGAATATGGAATGAAGCGAAGGGAGAGATAGAGCGCATATTGGAGGGTCATTCAGATTGGGTATTGTCTGTCGCTTTTTCCCCTGACGGGTCACGTGTTGTGTCTGGTTCCGTTGACAACTCAGTCCGTATCTGGAATGCTACCAGCGGGGAGATTGAGCGCATACTGGAGGGAAATCGGAGTGCGGTGAGATCTGTTGCCTTCTCGCCTGGCGGGACCCGAATCGTGGCTGGCATGCTTGACTCTTCGATCCGCATCTGGCATGCGGGGACGGGAAGAACAGAGCACGTGCTCAAGGGACATGCAAGTCAAGTGCGGTCTGTCGCATTCTCTTGTGACGGGACACGCATTGTCTCTGGTTCGATGGATTCCTCTGTCCAGATTTGGAATGTGAAGCAATTAAAATCGAGTGCAGTCTCACGTGAAAGACCACGCAACTCATCTCGCCCGTTGCATGTGATTCCGGGGAAGAAAGAGCGCCGACTGAAGGGACACTCTCGTCCGGTGACGTCAGTGGCATTTTCGCCTGATGGCACACGGATCGTTTCTGGGTCAGAAGACAACTCAATCCGGATCTGGAATGCCAGCACGGGAGAGGTGGAGCGTGTGCTGGAGGGTCATGCCGATTATGTGTATTGTGTGGCCTTCTCCCCTGATGGGAAGCAAATCGCGTCTGGTTCGCACGACATGTCAGTGCGGATATGGAATGTGGCTACAGGCAGGTCAAGGCACACACTCACGGACCATTCAGGTGGGGTGGGGTGTGTTGCATTTTCACCTGACGGCACACGTGTGGTTTCTGGTTCAGTAGATCACTCCGTCCGGATTTGGAATACCAGGACAGTGAAGGTCGAGCGGATACTCGAGGGACATTCAGATTCTGTGTCGTGTGTTGCTTTCTCCCCTGATGGTACACGTGTGGCGTCTGGCTCGCAACACGGCTCAGTCCGGATATGGAATACGACTACCGGGTTAACAGACCATATACTCAAGGGGTATCGAGTATATTTCACATCCGTTGCCTTTTTACTCGACGGAACACAAGTCGTCTTGGGTGCAATACACAATTCAATTCATATCTGGAACCTCAGCACCGGCGAATCGACTCCATTTTTCGATTCTGCTTCCATCCCATTGCCAGACGGAAGCCGAGTCACCCATATCTTCCCAGGTGCGTTTCAAATTGTCGCCCCTGAGGAGCATCTCGCGTCCCTATCTTGGGATAAGGACTGGATTCTTACAGACCCTCCGTTCGCACCCTGCTACTTCCCCCCTGAGCTTCGTGGCTTTTACACATATTCATTCTCTGAATCCAATGCATGTTTTGGATATGAGACAGGGAAGGTTGTTATTGTATATTTTAATTACATCTGAGCATCATCAGTTGCCATGTCACACATTTGGTGCAAACTTGCAATATCATATACTAGCACCCTATGAATGTAACATTTAGCTACACTGAAAAATAAAAAGAGAGGTCTTTACTATTGCACTATCAGCCTATATATTGTGAAAATAATTTAATTGTTGTTTTCTATATAAATTGGCATATCTTTGCTGCGTTTATCTTCACACTTTGAAGTTCTTAATCGTGTTAGCAATGTAGGCTACACGCATGTGCTTTGTCGTATATACATATTGCATTGGGGACAAGTGTTACCCGCCTAATTTAGTTGCCGAGTCTGGAAGCACCAGATGTGATTCTCTGTCCATAGCTTTGCATAAATTTTTATTGTATATGTATATTGTGAACTTGTGTGTGCACTGGAGAGCACTGACGACTATTGGATTGAAAAAAAAAATTATTGTGAGCAAATCACGGCCACCCACGACCAATGAATATAATAAGGACACCAAACCGGTGCTAAAACGCTGCAATAGACGCGTTGTATTTGATATTATCTTGAGCGAAGCGCAAAGTGCTATTGGCACTGGGCGCTGGCATCGCCTCACCCTAGGAACGTGCGTGCGAACTTATTTTGCACATACCCACGTTGCTGCGTCGACCCATTCATACCATCATCTCCTAACAGTATCATGTCTGAACTCTTGCACACCGGTCCGCAATCTACATCTTCGTCGGGGGGCATGAACCTTGACTGGAGAAATGTCACCTTCAGTGAGCGTGGTCGCTGGGAAAATAACGGGGACTTAAAGAGCTGAGACATTTTCCTTGTCCAATGCAGATTCACACGATAGGATGAATATATCAATTACCAGCAGTGAGTGCAGTGACCATTTGGAGCATCTCACTTCAATCCTCACGTCCGTGTAGACCGTCCGGTCGATGTTTTAGGGTTGCTCAATCCTGCTAAACGGGCATCTTACAACACACGCAACGCCACTGAAGATGTCGAATTTCCGGGGTGTATGGAGAACACGCGTGTACGGATATTGGATGACCTCGAGAGATGGGCGCACGATGCTTCAGCCGCAAAGGTGTACTGGCTAAATGGTCAACTCGGAACGGGAAAGACAAGCATCGCACACACTCTCAGCCACCGTTTGGATAAGCAGAAGAGTCTTGGAGCCAGCTTTTTTTGTTCTCGCTCAAGCTCAGAATTAACTGACGCAACGCGGATTATTCCTACGATAGCCAACATGCTGGCTCGATCTAACCCCGGGATCCGAACAGTAATGCACGATCTTCTGACAAATACACCGGATGTGGCCGATCTCAACTCCATCTCTGACCAGTTCAAGTCGCTGGTGACAGAGCCCATTAGGCCCGTCACCGGAAACCAACATTTTCTTGGCAATATTGTTGTTATCGATGCATTAGACGAATGCTTGGAACCTAGGAAAGTAAAGCTATTAATAAAGGCCATCCTTGATGGTGTGGTGGACATACCTCTGAAGTTCTGCATCACAAGTCGACCTGAGTCCTGGATCACTGCATCCTTCCATCACAATCCTGAATCTTCTCTTCAGGAATTCTCCCTTCATAAAGGATCATTGCTGGATGACGAAAAAAATGACATTGAAACATACCTGAGATCTTCACTGTCCAATATTGGAGCAAAGCACGGATATTCCCAGCCTAACCTTCCCTGGCCAACCGAACCCGAGATAAAGAGTCTTCTCGACAAGTCAGACGGATTATTCATATACGCTGCTACTGCGGTGCGGTATATCGATGACACGGACGTAAATCCAAAGACGCGTATAACTTCACTCACACACTCGGCGTTGCCTCTCCCGTCTCTGGACAGTTTCTACAATTTGATTATGGACGAAGCATTCATGAATCTCTTGATTGACTCAGAAAAGATGGCGAGACAGGAGTTGCTTGCCGCAGTGGTCTGTGTGCAAATCCCATTGTCCATCAGCGGGATCGCTTCCTTGTTAAAGGAGACATGTGATCAGGTTGAGATTGACCTATCTCGATTTCGGTCGGTAATCCATATTCCCTCTACCAATGATGGACGTGTCACCATCTTCCACGCCTCTTTCCGTGAATTCATCCTTGATCCCAAGCGCTGCCTAGCGCACAGCGTAGATGAATTGGATGCACACCATAAACTGGCCACCAACTGTCTTCAATGCATGAACAAGTCACTTTGCCGTAATATTTGTGACTTGGTTGAAGATAAGATTGGAACACTACCGCATGAAATCACCGATCCTGGCATTATTCCACAGGCCCTCCGATACTCGTGCATATATTGGGCATTTCATCTTCTGCAAGCGTCGTCCCCTGCAAATCCATCCACGATGCTCGACGGTGTTGCTGAATTTGCCGATAACCATATCTTGCACTGGTTCGAGTGCCTCAGTGCATTTGGTGAGCTAGAATCGGGTGTCAAGTCTCTTCGGAAGGCAACAGAGGCGATATCAGTGAGTTTGCTATTTGGAAATGAATTCTAGCTCATCAATCTTACAGAAATACCGGAAGATGCACAACAAGCACTGGTTGATGTTCGATGATGCTCGTCGATGCCTCCAGATGGGATCTGACGCTATCAGCCATCACTGCCTCAACACCTATCGCTCGGCGTTGACATGGATTCCGAAACAATCCCTACTCCGACAGAAGTATGCGACATCCTTGTACAGCGTACCTCGAGCTAGAGTCGTCGTGGGTGTTGCGGATTCATGGGGGCTGACATCCGAGCAGGTCATGCGACACCGTGCACCCGTAACCTCTGTGATGTTCTCTCGTGACGGCAGCCGAGTTGTCTCTGGGTCCTGGGACAAGTCTGTTCGTATTTGGGACACGGCTACGGGCGAGTTGGAACGCATGCTGGTGGGGCATTCAGACACGGTTCAGTGTGTTGCCATCTCGCATGATGGGACACGTGTGGTATCTGGTTCTGAAGACAAGTCATTACGGATCTGGGATACAAATACAGGAGACACGGTGCGGACACATGAGGGTCATTTGTATCCGGTGCTGGCTGTGGCTTTCTCACCTGACGGAATGTGTATCGTGTCTGGGTCGTGGAAGTCCATTCGGATCTGTAGTGTGGTTGCTGGGGAGAAAGAGCGGGATCTAGAGGGGCATTCCGATTGGGTGGACTCTCTGGCTTTCTCACCCGATGGTACCCGTGTCGTGTCTGGGTCGAGAGATATGACAGTGCGAATTTGGAATGAAGCAAATGGAGAGATGGAGCGCATATTGGAGGGCCATTCAGATTGGGTGTGGTCTGTCGCTTTCTCCCCCGACGGGTCACGTGTTGTGTCCGGTTCCCGTGACAGGTCAGTCCGGATCTGGAATACTACAAGCGGGCATATTGAGCGCATTCTGGAGGGAAATCCGAGTTCGGTGAGATCTGTTGCCTTCTCGCCTGGCGGGACCCGAATCGTGGCTGGCTTTAGTGACTCTTCGATCCGCATCTGGAATGCGGGGACGGGAAGAGTAGAGCACGTGCTCAAGGGACATGCGAGTCAAGTGCGGTCTGTTGCATTCTCTTGTGACGGGACACGCATGGTCTCTGGGTCGATGGATTCCTCTGTCCGGATTTGGAATGTGAAGCAATTAAAATCGAGTGCAGTCTCACGTGAAAAACCACGCAACACATCTCGCCCGTTACATGTGATTCCTGGGAAGACAGAGCGCCGACTGATGGGACACTCTCGTTTAGTGACGTCAGTGGCATTCTCGCCTGATGGCACACGAGTCGTTTCTGGGTCAGAAGACAACTCAATCCGGATCTGGAATGTCAGCACGGGAGAGGTGGAGCGTGTGCTGGAGGGTCATGCCGATTTTGTGAATTGTGTGGCCTTCTCCCCTGATGGCAAGCAAATCGTGTCTGGTGCAGGCGACAAGTCAGTGCGGATATGGAATGTGGCTACAGGCAGGTTAAGGCACACACTGACGGGCCATTCAGCTGTGGTGCGGTGCGTTGCATTTTCACCTGACACACTGTGGGAAGGGTCCCAATGAAACCTCATTGGTTGAGCCACTGAAGTTTGAGTAGAAAACTCACCACACCACTGGACATTGCAATGGAACTCAGTTGGAAAGTCAATGAAACCGTTTCATTGGAAAATCGCTCGTTTCAATGAGTCGGTTTCAGGGACAGACTCACAGGTTTCCTGGAACTATAGCACAGGAAGGCTTTGGTGTACCCAATTGTATAGTTAATATTTCCCTGAATTCCAAGGGGATGACCACTGACATCACAATGATTTCATTGCCGGATTTCGGTGACAAATACACCAGGTTGTATATCCTTTATTGGTGAAACCCGTAGCTAACTCCACAAAATTTCCATGGTTAGCTGGTTGGTATCTCATATTTAAAGCACTAAAAAGGAGTCAATTTGTGTATGAAATGTAGCTGACATTGCATTGAAAGTCCATGTTTGTATCACCAAGTTGCCATAAACTCCCAGAGGGCAAGTCAAGAGATTTCCGTTGTTCTTCTTTTGCATCCTGGTTCCATGTTATGTAAAATCATGATAATATTATGGTTTTATATACAAGAAATACATCAAACTCCCTGAAACTACATGATAACAGAAGCAAGATCCTGTTCAACAACCACTGAAACT
>QLPI01009047.1:0-13115 GCA_003314275.1 Chroogomphus rutilus
GGGGTGTTCTCGGGGTATTTACTGTGATAGTAATTCCTATTATAATTCCAGGAAAGTGGTCCAGTTTGTCCTTGCATGTGGTCATGAACATTGTCGACAACGACAAATTTATCGTTTTCGTCAACATAGCCAATGTCACCCAAACAAACCCTACGACTGGCAGCACTGAAACTGTATGGTATGTGATGGTTATCCTCCGCTAGCCAGCCTTGCTCAAAAAATGCAGCCCCGACCATAGGAAGCGTGATTTCGTCAAATCGAGATCCAACAATGTCTATGAGGGGTTCAGTGCGGTGCGTCCATGAGGAGGAGCGAAGCATGAGCCTTCCCATCCAGTTGACGGGGTTAGGCTCGTATCCGCCCGATGGATTTCTATAAACAGATAATTTTATACCAGTAATGTACGGTATCTTCCAATACTGACCTTGGAACGGTAATCTTCATTTCAATTAGAATATCTACAACAGACTACCGTGATCATTAGCACAACTGGGAGCATCTATCGGCAAATATGGGAACTTACCATTGGGTCTCTGTCCTCACCTGACAATTCACCGCCATATATCAGTTTCCACTGGGGTCGATCATGGCCTCTCTGCACAGTAATGCAAAGGCCGTCACACTAGAGATTGTCAGCAAGGTTGAATTCACAAAATGAATTCATTACTATGCCACTAATAGGGAACACAAATCCTCCCGACAGTTGAGACTCTGCCAATGCCTAGTCATGGATAATAGTATAAATAATTATATGAGCGACTGAGTGTGTCATACCAGAACTGATGTCCGCTGGTCCAAAAGGTGTATCAATACCAATACAACCTCAGATATGCCCTCACAAACCATGTCATAGAGTCCATATATAAACTCCACAGGGTTTGATGAATGCGTCCGTTTGAACCAACTCTTGAAATTCTCGAGATTTTCGCCTGGCATGTGATATACCTCGAATGGAATCCTGCATGTGATTCTGCTTGCTCCAATGAGCTGCAATATCGAAGGGTCCCTACAATAAAAAGATCAGCAATCATTACACTTAATCTCTAAACATAGCTCACATGATATCTCTGCGCAAAGAGATGTCTCGCTCAAACTACGACACAATCAAAAAATGGCGAAGAGTCTGGAAAAAAGGGGGACTTACAAGGGTTGTCTTCCGTTGAGAAGGCGAGCCATGGTATGTTTTTACAAGAACTATTCGACCATCAGGTCGATGTGCTTTATGCAGCTTGACTGTGACTGAGGTGATAGATGAGTTCAAGCAAGGATGCTGATAGACGTCATAGTGATTTATGGTCTCAAGAAGGTTAATATCATCACGTGTATAAGTTTGTATCTGTAATTGAGCATAATTGAGCATCAGCACATTGGGTTTCCAAAAAAAATGTTACATGCATCGGGATCATCTAAGGAACCTGAGGGCATGGGTATTGGCCAACTATTCATACCTTCAAGGCATATGTGCTGTCAGATGGGAATCAATGGCTAGAATAAAGATAATCTCACTTCCAAAATTAATATTCACATTTCCCTTTGCATCTGAACCAGAAAATGTTTCAGCAGTTCATATATGCCATGTTGTTCAACAAGTGGGTTCACAGATTTGGCTCTCCTGCATTTTGAAGTTTATCAACGGTGAAGACATGGATTGTGCTTTGGTAAGGTATGAAGTGTAGTATAAAAGGTTAGGGATACTAGATGATTCATACCAGGTGGCATTTCCCAGACATCACCCCTAAGAAGCTTTGATTGATGCTTAGTATTGCTGCCACTTCTCTGGTGCAGCCCAAAGAGGAGTTTAATAAAATTTGTTGGGACAGAGCTGACAGGTAGAAACATTCCAGTGCAGGTGCAAGAAATGATAAGAGTTCCAGCAACAATAATAATGAGTCTATGAAAAAGGAATGAATGGAAAATAGACGTACCCAACATGTGATTCTTTAGCCTTGGATTTCCGTTTCTTATGCGTGATTGGAAGATTGTTTGATGGAGCACTCATAAGCGTCGAGGTTCGTCTAGCGGTGGTAGGCAGGAGTTGGTTAGGAAGATGATTAGCGGCATCATATATGGCAGCCCCTTCCATATCTGCATCTCTGTTCCACATGTCCGAATCGTTCCCCTCAACAAAGTCCAAATGAGAGCCCTTGAACCCCTCTGCAGCCTTGCATATCCTATGCTCTATCCGTCCCTCTTGGTTGTATTCTTCATTCTCCTGATGTTGAGGGATACTCGAGTTCTGATGTTTATCTTCCCAGCCAAGGATGGAACTTAAAACATTCATGGTGATGAAGCACGGAGGCGAAGGTTGAGATGGTTCGAGAGGTAGAAAGCTGGTGTTATACACGAGTTGATAAGGGCTGTGCAATTTAGCGCTGAAGCACAGCGCTGTGCCAACATCTGGGGGCAGTGCAGGCCGAATTGTCGACTTCAAACATATGTCCCATAGGAGGTAAGCGGTGGTTGTTAAACTTTAAAGCTACCACGTGCCACAGTAACATTGAACGAGTACCGCTCAGATGTCTAGATCAGGTCTGATGAAATGTTATGTATTACCATATTTACTAGGCTTGGCTCACCATTCATCGTATAAGATGCCTTGGATCGAGACTCAATGGCCATTCTTACCGGACCCATGGAGGAAGCCAGGCGGGGCTCGAAGATGAATTAATGGACAATTAAATTAGATCAATATTCGATAAGCAGGTATCTAGATCCGGAGATTTGTTCCAGAGAGCCGTGCTTAAATGTTCCAGATCTTCCATGTGGAAGCATAATGCAAGAACAGAAAGTGTAGCTCAGGATCCAGAATATGAAGGGTATCTCAGATATATTCTAGTATACAAGCTTCCGAATGCCGCTCCTAATAAGAATAGATACGAAACAGATAAGCAAAACAATCAAGTAGACTTTGAATATAAAGCCAGAAATACAACTAATGTCAGAAAAGAAGCACACAATAATTCAAATGTATGAAATGTTTCATAAGTGCCATAAAATTGAAAACCCGGACGAGCATACAGCATATCTAAACAATCATAGAAGGAGTCATTGTAGTTGAAACTCTTCTCGGGAGGTTTTGTATCGTCACCTTTCACTTTAATGATCACCATGTCCCCATTAATGCGGAGATTCTGCAGCTACAAACACGTCCGTGTCACTATTAGCACAATCCACCGGATAACAAGGACAGTGCATACCCATACATTAGGAAAACCAGAATGCACTTAATCAGCCACTTGTTAAACAGACCTAGAAATTAGCATGAACCTCCAACTTCAAAACACATACGCCAGTGGTCCTCTCTGAAACTCCAGTATCTCAAATACTTCCTTGCACCGCCTATACTCCCTGCTAGACAGAACGTGCTAGCATATGCTGCAAAGTATCCATATCAAGATCACATCATAAGTCGACCAAGGTGGCAAGTCTTCTGCAGAACCTCGATGTCTCGAATACTCAACCATATCGAAAAATTTCATACTCTCATCATGATCATAAAAGGGAGACAGGTAATAGGTCATCTGGAACTCGAGGTTGACAGAGACCTCTTAGGAGCGAAGATAACGTCCAATGTATCAGGAATCAGTTATATTTACTTTGGTGAGGCTGAGGGGACGCGTGATGGTTCCTGCGAGGCTGGCCAGACGGAGGGCGGAATTTAGGCTTATGTACGAGGCTGTATATCTGACCTTTGAAGAAGATATTAAAGCAACTATTCTACCTGAACAAGAGTCAAATAGATTATATAGATTATATGGACAGATAAAAAGGCGGCTTACATCTGAGCTTTGATGAAAGAAGAGTAAGATGGAAGCACCGGTGACGTCACGCTGAGTGCTAATTATGTAAACCCCAAACCAGAAACTGCCGGTCAGTCAACAAGGAGTGCATAATATCTTTTTGACAGTGTATCCATATAATCATGCACCCGAGATTTAGTCTCCTATATTACCTAGAAACTGATGGTCGTCCAAAGATTTGAACATAAAGGTCAAGCGGCGGTGAGGTGGTAATATTGATCTCGCTCATAGCAGAATATTGGTGGGCATCCTATGTTGTTTCATGATTTGAAAACTTTCTTACAAAAATCACTCAAGATTGGTGAAGCATTTTGCTGGGCTTCCAGATCTTCTGGGCATGCGCTTAGGGAATGGCATGGGTCACCCACGGGTCAAATGTGGGTGACCTGCACCCGACCCATGGGAAACCTGAACCTGTCAACCCATGGGTTTTTTCCCACAGGTCAACAGGTGTCGGGTGTATGCCGCACCCGCACACGTCATACACAGGTGTGACATATGACATGAACGTGCCGTACTTGGGTGTGACATATGACATGAATGCGCCATATGCGGGTGCGACATATGACACAAACACGCCAAATGCGGGTGTGACATACGACATGAATGCACTGTACGTGCATGTGATGTATGACACAAATGTGCTGTATGCACACATGACATACGACATGAACATGCTGCACGTGTGCGTGTCATACATGTGAGTGTAAGGTGCATTGGTGTTAGCATGTGCATATGGCGCGTTGGTGTTGGCACATGCACGTGTGGCACATACAGTGTGTTCATGTCATACGCATGCACATATGGCACGGTTGTGTCGTACATATGCACGTGCAGCGCATGCATGTCATATGCACATACATAGTTGAGGTGGCGGGTTGGGCTGGGTCATGGGTGCTCTCGGCTTGACCCACACCCAAACCCAAGGGCACCCAACCCAGTGACCCATGTGGGTTACCCTAACCTGTGCCATTCCCTATGTGTGCTCCAGCACACAAAACTAGATATCCTCAACATGGGTTTCTCACACAAGTTATATCATATAACTTCCCAAATAAGATTTCTCCTTTTATCTCACAGATTGCGCTGGCCCCTTGATACCATCTCTTTGTTCCATGCCTGTTTAGTACCATAGTGGTATGACTAGTAAACAATCCCTAACACCATTATCAGTTCAAGTGTTTCATTCTTTAAGTGTTCATGCTATTTCAAAACTCTCTCCTAATTCACTTTCCACACCCTCGTCGTACTGACCCCTGGTTCCAGGCAACGAGTGGTTCAGAAATTCACCTTGTTTTCACAATGTCTCATTTAAAGTACATGTTTCATGAATCAGGAGTCTTATATGATGAATGGTGAGCCAAGCCTAGTAAATATAGCAATAAATATCATTTCATCTGACCCAAAGAAATCTGAGTGCTACTCAATGAATGTTGCTGTGGCACATATAAGCTTTGGAGTTTAACAACGACAGCTTACCCACAAAAGATATATTTAAAAGTTGGACGATTCAGCCTGTACTGTCCCAGATGTTGGCACAGTGCTGTGTTTCAGTGCTAAGTTACACAGCCCTTATCAATTTGTGTATAATGCCAGCCTTCCACCTCTCGAACCACCTCAATCCTTCACCACCGCCCTTCACCATGAATGTTCAAAGTTCTATCCTTTGCTTGAGAGATAAACACCACAATTCAAGTTTCCCTCAGCCTGAGGAGAATCAAGTATCCAATGTGGAGGGACCAATAGGGCATAAGGTTTGTGTTGGGTCATGATTTTATTCCCCTGCATTTGTGTTTTGCACTTGCATCTTTGGTTCTCTTTTGTGCTTTTCTCTTTTGCATCTGCGTTCTCTGGCGCTTAAAATAAGCGCCCATAACGATGCACCCTTGCTGTCAAGTCCACATACCGAGACCCATCCGCCGGCAGTGCTGACCGAGCAATCATCCATTATCCACGACCAAGTGCTCACGTCGCATGCATAACACTTGGTACGCCAGTCCCGGCTGGGCAGAACCGTTATCCACACTCCTCGGTCCGTTTCACCTCGGGACTCCTGTCCTTGTATTATCCTCGGATACGCCCCCATTGTTTTATACTTGGCCACTCCTTATTGTCCCATCTCAAGTCACGATTCTATTATCCTGTCTTTTATTGTTCTATCCCCGCTTTGCATTCTTTGTTCTAATTTTATTCGTTGTGGACAATAACCACATGCTCTGCATACCTTGTTGTCCCACATTCCTTATTCCACATGTCGCTTCTTAACCTATATAAGTAGGACATGGATGTACATACTTCCTCATTCTGGGTATTGACTAGGCTTAGGCCCTTCTACCTTCTTCTCCTCTGTTAAGTCCTCGACTCGGGCCGGCATCCTCAGCATCCCCTGGAGTATCTGTCTGTTGCAAATACAGTGGCATGCACGGCAAGTAGGGCGCAACGCACGAGTACGTTGAAGCCAACGCCACTACTCTTGGCCTGCAGGACTTGGCCATAGTCCGCCCGACCTTTCGACAACACCCCTCGGCAGTACCAAAGTCTGTCAGTATCCGATGCTTGACAGTATACCCAGAATCAAACTACTTTCCGTGCACTCATGGTTTACGAATATGGTCTTTCAAGACACCCTTTTAATGACCTTTCTATCTTCTTGCTCGGAACCGGGTTCCTCAGTAACCCCTTCTAACTGTTTTGAATCAGGACTTGCTTGCAGCCTCATCGGATCGTCTTACTCTTGGAAGAAATACCCAACAAAACGAATCCACGCTCAGCATTTCCAAAACAATACCAGTATAGATTTGGACACCATCCTTTTCTGCCAACCGGGAGGCAGTGCCCCACCCTCGGCAACCTGTCTGGCATGCCTGATCAATCAGCATCAGTTCACAGACCATTTGAAAATTCGTTTATGATTATGACCTTTTTCTGATCTAGTATTTCTTGCTAACAAAGCACAGATACACTTACTAGATTTTCCATCCGGACAATCAGTCCACCCATCCATCCGTTGTGTACTAGATCCGTCAGTCAGCAATATTCGGGCACAACTCGCTCACCTACTATAATCTGTTGATTAACAGGGTATTGGGCAGTATTATAATCCATCAAGCTACTAACATTTTTAGGTGCATCCCGATGGCCTTGGTCCAGGCGGCATTTGCCACTGTCCCAAAAGCCTCACCCAGGATCCTGTTCCGTTGCTGGAAGTTTCGCCAATAGCCCTAGTCAATGCAACTGCCTTGTGTACGCTTGTATACCAGAACGGCTGGCAAGCTTTTTGGCAGGGACCTCTCGGTCAATGTTGTCATTCGGCAGGTTCGGCCAAGGTCTCATCCATCCGTCCCCGTCCGTTCCCGGTCTTTCACCCCATATATGCGTGTCATATGCATCTTTGACCCTTTTCCGTCCTTCTCGGCTAGAGGCCAACACCTTTGGTAGACAGTGGGACGTCTACCTACAAGGGGGGGGTGGCGACCAGCTAGAAACTTTTCAAACTGCGCAAACTCCCCTCCCGAAGACGTCCCTCTCCCAAAAACCACCTCCACTCCTCACCCTCCATTCCATCCATCACCTTCTGTCCCACTCTCCACTTCCTCCGTTCCATTCCATCACCTATCACTCCCCTACTCTCCTGATCCTCCTCCAGCCACTCCCCCATACATTCCCGACACTCCGCTTATGACCCCACGACCACCTTTAATCCGGCAAAAAAAAAATCTTCTCATTCCACCTCCAACCTTCAATCCCTCCTTCATCCGTCCCAGTCCATCCATCACCTCTCCTCCCATCAATATAACACAGCCGAGAAGCCGAACACCTCGGCACCTCCGACTTGTTGTATTTCTCTTTCCCTCTATGTCTTTTAGTCTTCTACCTTCAAAAAAAAAAAAAAAAAAAAAACTTTTTTATACAATTTATTATTTTTTCCCCTAATCTACTATTTCCACATATTCATCCTCATTCCTCTCCTCCTCCTCTTTCCTCCCTTTCTCTTCCATCTCCTCCTCCTCTTGCAATACATTCCTTAACTCTTCCCGCAGTTTTGGGTCTTGTCAGGAGTCGGATACTGACGGACTTCGGTACTGCCGAAGGGTGTTGTCGAAAGGTCGGGTGGACTATGGCCAAGTCCTGCAGGCCAAGAGTAGTGGCGTTGGCTTCAACGTACTCGTGCGTTGCGCCCTACTTGCCATGCGTGCCACTGTATTTGCAACAGACAGATACTCAGGGGGATGCTGAAGATGCCGGCCTGAGTCGAGGACTTAACAGAAGAGAAGAAGGTAGAAGGGCCTAAGCCTAGTCGATACCCAGAATGAGGAAGTATGTACATGCATGTCCTACTTATATAGGTTAAGAAGCGACATGTGGAATAAGGAATGTGGGACAACAAGGTATGCAGAGCATGCGGTTATTGTCCACAACGAATAAAATTAGAATAAGGAATGTGACGTGGGGGTAAAACAATAAAGGACAGAATAATAGAGTGTGCCTGAAGATAGGACAATAGGAGGTGCCAGACTATAAGACAAGGCTGGTAACCGAGGATAGTACAAGGACAGGAAGTCCCGAGGTAAGACAGACCGAGGAATGTGGATGGCGGATGTGCCGAGCCGGAACCGGCGCACCAAGTGCTATACAGGTGACGCGGGCACTTGGTCGTGGATGTAGGATGATTGCTCGGTCGGCACTGCCGAATGGTCGTGTCTCGGTACGGTACTTGACAGGTCTCCCGAATAACCCGAATTGCCCTTGAGAAGAACCAACATCACGTTCCCCATACTCTGAATCCTTCTACGCATCTCCCCAAGCCTCCGCTCTATCCGTTCCAGCCTTTCCGACCTCCCCATCTTCTTCGCCCGTTTTTGCCCCGACCCCCCAGCCATCGGCACCTCCATGGCAGCCTTGCCGATAGTCTTCTGGGAGCAGGCCCCCCTCACCCTCTCCCTTGGGGTTTCCACCCCCACACCAGCTTCTCCACTCGCCGAGTAGGACGCTCTCGCACCCTCTTCGGGGTTCATTGGGCAGACTTCGCCCCAGGTCAACTTACTCACCCACCAAAAAAGAAAATATATATCAGTAATTGGGAGAGAAGGCTATACCATCACTCACCTGTGACCCCCTTCCCCGTCCCTGTGCATTAGGCCCCGTACTGAGACCCGCCTCCATACTTGCACCCCACTTCCGTTTGTTAATATTTGGGACTCCCGAAGGCCCAGGGTTTTCTCCCCACCCCTCCATCATGGCCCATTGATCCATGGCCCCTTGGCCATCCTCCAAGTTGTCTGGGGTATCCCAGCTCGCCGTCACTAGTCTCCCGACCACAAAATCTCTGCCAAAGTCTACTGCCCCTCCCACGGTACGCTCACGAACACTTGATGTTTCCTCAGGCATCTGCCCGGCATTGGCGATCTCGGCATCCATGGTGTTCGATTTCAACGTCTGGAGGGATGCGATGATGCAATGGAGATGATGGGAATTCCAGGGACTTCCCAAACAATCACGCCATTACGTTTAGGCGTTCTGGACCTTGCTTTTAATTTCCAGCTTCAGGGGTTCAGCCGCTAAGGGGGGGATACTGTCAAGTCCACGTACCAAGACCCATCCACCGGCAGTGCCGACCAAGCAATCATCTATTATCCACGACCAAGTGCTCGCGTCGCGTGCATAACACTTGGTACGCCGGTCCCGGCTCGGCAGAACCGTTATCCACACTCCTCGGTCTGTTTCACCTTGAGACTCCTGTCCTTGTATTATCCTCGGATACGCCCCCATTGTTTTATACTTGGCCACTCCTTATTGTCCCATCTCAAGTCACGATTCTATTATCCTGTCTTTTATTGTTCTATCCCCGCTTTGCATTCTTTGTTCTAATTTTATTCATTGTGGACAATAACCACATGCTCTGCATACCTTATTGTCCCACATTCCTTATTCCACATGTCGCTTCTTAACCTATATAAGTAGGACATGGATGTACATACTTCCTCATTCTGGGTATCGAATAGGCTTAGGCCCTTCTACCTTCTTCTCCTCTGTTAAGTCCTCGACTCGGGCCGGCATCCTCAGCATCCCCTGGAGTATCTGTCTGTTGCAAATACAGTGGCACACATGGCAAGTAGGGCGCAACGCACGAGTACGTTGAAGCCAACGCCACTACTCTTGGCCTGCAGGACTTGGCCATAGTCCGCCCGACCTTTCGACAACACCCCTCGGCAGTACCAAAGTCCGTCAGTATCCAACGCTTGACACTTGCACACCTTTGGGCCTTGTCTTTAGCATCCATATTGACAAGCCCCAAAGGTTAGTAGTTACTTTGTTATATACTGGTCTTTAGCATTCATATTGACAAGCCCCAAAGGCACTTGTTGCTGTGTGTGTCAGTTATCAGTCTTATTAGACCTTCCCTGCCATCAGGTTATGGGCCCCGGGTTTCAACCAGCTCACACTACAACACACACTCCTCCAATCTTCCCCATACTTTGCACACACCTTTATACAGGTTGCATCCACCTTCAGTCAAATTTTCAGCCTTATCCATCAACATCTGACTCCTTATCATATCAATCAGTCATCCACACTCCACAACACCATTACTATGTCAAACAGTCATCCTGACTCTTCTGCCTTTCATCTCACACCCCTCAACAACACCAACTACCCCCAGTGGAGAGGAGAGATGAGGGCTGTGTTGCAGAGCAAGAGATTGTGGCAGATTGTCATTGGGAGGAGGATCAGGCCTGTTGATGCTGTCAAGGCAGCCATTTGGGATGAGGATGCATCTATGGCAGCTGGAGACATCTTCTTAGGTGTTCAGCTTGAGCAGAGGGTTCATTTTGAGGGTATTGCTGAGGATCCAGTGAGGATGTGGTCAAAACTTGAGTTTGTATATCTCCAGGAGCCTTTTACCATTGCTCCTTCACCTATACAGCTCCCTGCTTCATCTACTACTTCTATTACACCTCAAACGAAGTTTTGTGCACTCTGCACCCACCAGGGACATTCCCAGGATATCTGTCATCATTTTCTACCAGCAAACTTGAATTTTCAGCACCAAAATTGCTCTCAGAAGCAGTCTGCACCATCTAACATCATTGTGCACACCAGTACTACCTTATCTGCTCCATTTTTGACCCCTGATGTTGAATTTGATGGAAATCCAAGTGCTGCATCATTTTCTGCCTTTGCACTCTCTTCCACACTGCTTCAGCTCAATGCTGAGTTTGATTGGATTGTAGACACCGGTGCTACATCTCATATGACCCCTCATCGACACTGGATACGTAATTTTCGTCCACTTATCACTCCTATTCAACTTGCAGACCACCAAGTCGTCTATTCTACTGGAGTTGGCACTCTCCAATTTTCACCGGTGGTAGATGGTGTTCGGAAGCGCACTTTAGAGTTTACTCGAGTGCTCCATGTTCCCGCATTGCACAACAATCTGCTCTCTGTCTTATACCTCACTTGTCAAAAGCAGTTCACTGTTACCATTGTCCATGATCACATTACATTCTCTCAGAGCGGCAACCTTCTCTTCACTGCCTCTGTAAACTCTCACAACACTGCTCTCCTTGATGGTTCTACTATTCCTGTGTCTGAGTCTGTGAACTTTTCCAGCACTTGTGTCATGGATCTCTCTCTCTGGCATCGTCGTCTTGCCCATATGAACCTAGAGAGTGTCAAACGCCTTGTCAAGGGTGATCTGGTGGATGGTTTGGTGCTCAAGTCAAAGCAAAACCCTGATCCTGTTTGTAAGCCATGTCTTGCCGGGAAGCAACATCGGAATCCCTTTCCTTCTTCATCCACTCATGCATCTAAGCCACTCGACCTTGTCCACACTGATCTCCATGGACCTCTCCCTGTGCGTACCCATTCTGGGTACAGATATTGGGTTCTGTTCATTGATGACAAGACTTGCTTTCGCTCTTTCCATCCTCTTCACACTAAGGATGAGGTGTTTGTGGCATTTAAGCAGTACAAGGCTTGGGCAGAGACACAGCTTGGTCTGAAGATCAAGTGTTTGCGTGATGACAAGGGTGGGGAATACATGTCCAAGGAGTTTCAGGCTTTTACAGATCTACATGGAATTGAACGCCAACACACTGTTCGTGCCAGTCCACAGCAGAATGGAGTTGCAGAGCGCACCAATCATACAGCTGCTGAGGCCATTACCACCATGCTTACTGAATCTAAACTACCTGCATCATTCTGGGGAGAAGCATTGGCAGCCTATGTCCACATCTGGAACCACAGTGCCACTCATTCTCTTCATGACATCACTCCATTCCAGGCATGGTATGGCAAGAAACCATCTGTTCAACACCTTCGTGTTTGGGGCTGCACTGCCTATGTCCATGTTCAGAAGGACCAGCACAAGGGACTTGAGTCACACACTCAGAAATGTGTCTTAATTGGTTATCCTCCTGGTGTCAAAGGCTGGAAGTTCTGGAATCCTGACACTCGCAAGGCTCTAATCAGCAATGATGCTGAATTTGATGAGCGTATCTTCCCTGGATCATCCCCTTCACCTTGTTTGCATCCTACTCCAACTCCTGCACAGTCTATTGACATCTCAGAAGATATGCCAGAAGTGGTTACAACTTACAACCAACCACCACCTCCTGCACCAATCCCTGCACAGGACCCATTGCCTCCTCCTCCTGCACCAGTCCCTGATCCCCCTCCTTTGCATCGCAGCACTCGTATCCATCACCCTCCCAGAGAGTGGTGGAAGATTGATCATGACAAAATTCATCGCAATGTCTCTCCTGAGTCCAATGATGAGGACGAGGATGAGCCTGTTGAAGGGGCAGCTGGTCTCATTTCTGTGTCATATCATCCAGATGAGTTGCTATCTCCTGCTGCTGCCATGGAGTATGTCTTCAAAGTCAGTGGGATGGAGCCCAGGACACTTGCAGAGGCACTGAAGTGTCCTGATGGTCAGCTTTACCTTGATGCTACTATGGAGGAGATTCAGGCATTGGTGACAAATGGGACTTGGGAACTGGTCAAGCTCCCTGCTGGTCGTAAAGCTGTTGGCTCTCATTGGGTGTTCAAGGTCAAACGTCGTCCTGATGGCTCCATTGAGCGCTACAAGGATTGTCTTGTGGCCAAGGGCTACAGTCAGCATCCTGGACTTGACTACACAGAGACATTTGCACCCACTGCCAAGTTTGCTGCACTTCGTGCCATTCTGGCAATTGCTGCCATTGAGGACCTGGAACTTGAATCCCTTGACATTTCCAGTGCTTTCCTTAATGGTGAAATTGACACAGAGGTCTATCTTCAGCAGCCTGAGGGATTTCACCAGGGTGGACC
>QLPI01009053.1:0-20324 GCA_003314275.1 Chroogomphus rutilus
CTGAACCGACAAAAGATGTTGACTATGCAAATATTGCATCAGTCAAACTCTCTATATCTGATGCGCATCGCAAGTTAGGTCATATTACTCATGCGGCTGTCAAACATGCTATCTTGTCTGGTCAAATTACCGGCATAGAACTAGACCCAGACTCCAAACCAGAATTCTGCGAGGCATGTGCAAAGGCCAAGGCCGCTCGATTACCTTTCCTTAAGCAATCCGCCACTCGCGCTGCTAAGTATGGAGAACGTGTCCATTGGGATCTATGGGGTCCAGCGTCGGTTCAAAGCCTAAATGGTAACTCGTATGTTGCCGCTCGCATTGATGATGCAACCCGCGAGACTCGCATCTACTTCCAGAAAAAGAAGAGTGAAACCTTTCACTCCTACTCCCTGGACGAAGCTTACATTGAAACCCAAACGGGCACTCGTATTAAAGTGTGTAGAAGCGACCGAGGTGGTGAATTTCTATCAAAGGAACTCACTGACCACCAAGACCAACGTGGCACAGTACGAGAACTAACTGTACATGACTCGCCACCTCAGAATGGGACAGCTGAGCGAGGTATGAGAACACGTACAGAACAGGCGCGTGCACTGCTACTCGCATCCGGCCTCCCACGTTTTCTATGGGAAGAGGCTATGAAACACTCAGCTTGGCTTCAAAACCGTTCCCCAACCCGTTCACTAGATGGCAAAACTCCATATGAGGCCAGACATGGCAAAAAACCTCACCTCGCTGGCCTACAAGAATTTGGTGTTGCTGCCTATGTCAAGAACCTCAATGCAGGCAAGCTTGATGCTCGTGCACAGCTAGGACGATTTGTTGGTTATGACTTGGAATCTAAAGGCTATAGGATATACTGGCCTGCGAAACGGACTGTTACAGTTGAACGCAATGTCATTTTCAATGAAAGTGACATATTATACAGTGATTCAACTGCAACTATCCCCGGTGATGCCCTGAATGAGGGGGAGATGAATAAAATCATTCAGTCCTCACCAAACTGTGACTTACAACCCAGTAAACCGATATCCAGACCCCCATCTCCAACTTCTAAACACCTTGACATCGCAAAAGAACCTCCTCCGAGTCTAGATGAACCAATACAAGATCCAATGCCTAGCGGCGAGGAAGGTCTTGAACGCCGTCCCAGAAAACCTAAAGGAGCGTATCGCCTTATGCATGAAGGCCTTACCGCTGCGCTAGCTCACACAACAGCGCAAAATGATGAGTGGCTTGATGACTCATGTATAGAATATGCCCTCCTGGCATCTGACACTGCTCCACCGCGTTCACTTGATGAAGCCCTACGCGGTCCTGACTGTGACCACTGGAGCAAAGCTCTTCAGTATGAAATCAGTCAACTCGAAAAGCTTGGAACCTGGGTCATAGAAGACTTACCAAAGGGTCAGACACCAATCCCATGCACTGAAGTACTCAAAGAAAAGCGAGGACCGACTGGAAAAATTGAAACTTACAGAGTCCGCATTGTCGCTGGTGGACACAAACAGGTCGAAGGAGTGAACTACTCCGAAACATTCTCTGCCGCGGCTAAGCTCCCCTCTGTCCGTGTTATACTTGCCAATGCTGCTTCTAATGACTGGGAAATACACCAAGTTGATGTCAAAAGTGCTTACCTGAATGCACCACTCAAAGAAACAGTGTATATGAACATTCCGAGGGGAGCAGAAAAGCCAGGACAGCAAGGGAAGGTTTGTAGGCTTTTAAAAGGTCTATATGGCCTCAAACAGGCTGGAAGAGGATGGCATCAGGAACTGACTAGGGTATTTACACAAGAACTAGGATTCCGCCGCTCTGAACTCGACCACTCTGTCTTCAAACGCAAGACTAGGGATGAGCATACAATTGTGGCAGTTGCTACAGATGATATGTTACTCACCTCAGCCTCAATTGCCCATGTAAACAAGCTCAAGTTTGACCTCTCGCGTTATTGGGAGATCTCTGACATGGGCGAAGCGCACTGGTACCTTGGATTTGAGATCAAACGAGACCGGAGGGCACGTACCATCTCTATTAACCAACGATCCTACCTTGAAACTATCGGGAACAAGTTCCGGTTGACTAATGCGAAACCGGTGATGACCCCAATGGAACCTGGTGTGTTGTTGAGTAAGGAACAAGCCCCGCAGTCTGTTCGCCACACGATACGCATGCGGAACGTACCTTATGCTGAAGCGATCGGCAGCGTCCTCTGGCCAACCATAATTTCGAGACCAGATGTTGCGTTTGCAGTGGGCACACTCGCACGGTTCATTCAAAACCCGGCCCTTATTCACTGGGAAGCATTAAAAAGGGTCATTGTCTTTCTATATACCACTAGAGACTGATGGCTTACGTTTGGAGGACATGACCCCAATGATGTGAAAGCGTTCTGTGATGCTGACTGGGCTAGCCAAGCTCACCGACACTCGATATCGGGTTTTTCGTTCCATATGGGAGGTGGAGCTGTTTCCTGGAGCTGCAAGAAACAGCACATAATTGCGCTGTCCAGCACCGAGGCAGAATATATTGCCCTCATGCATGCAGCCAAGGAAGCGGTGTGGTTGCGGAATTTCTTAGCAGAGATCCGGGAAAATAAACAAGGACCACTCACCATCAATTGTGACAACCAAGGCGCGATAGCTCTGTCGAAGGATAATAAGTTCCATGGCCGTACAAAACACATCGAGCTCAGATACCATTACATTCGTGAGTGTGTGGCGGATGGGAAAATACTGGTGGAATACGTACCTAGCGCCGAGAATGTGGCCGACATATGCACGAAGCCGTTGGCAAGGCCGAGATTTGCGGAACTATCCTTAAAGCTTGGGTTGGCCAGAAGATAAAAGTCCGGTACATCAACGTTCCTCACATCGCTCGAGGGGGAGTGTTGAGCAAACCGACCGATGTCCAGGCTATGGAAGTCACGTGATATGTACGAGCGTCTCAGACTCTTGACCAGAGCTGAGACGTGCGTATGCCTATATAGATATGAATGTTACTTTCTTTACTGATTTTACCTAGTCTGTTTGATCTAGGTAGTTATGACTATATATCAGACTCTTGACCAGAGCTGAGACTCTGTTTGATCTAGTTGCGCAATCTCAACATCAGGTATCAGCAAATCACCCTCCCGTCAAAACCTCAAATGAAGAACTCACTCCGCGAATATCGCCGTGGATGATTGTTGGAACTTGTTCGTGCAGATAGGACAGTCCGTCTGCGACATCAAGTAGCTAGTAAAACATTATAACTTAATAGATATACATTCTTTAAAGATACACACAATTTTCAGAAGGTCTGTTTCGGGGTGGCTCACGATGAATCGGGTGAGAGTCCCATTCAACATCCAGGGTGAGATCAAGGATGGTAAAGGATAAGGTTCTCGGCAAAAATCATATGTAAAGCCGAAGCATTCGAGTATCACGGCATGGGACACCTGTGTCCATGCAGTATATTCTCGCCACAATCGCTGTTATCATGTTTACTCACAGGTTCGGAGGGGAGATGTGTAAGACTTGCCTTAAGAAGTCGAGGTTCTTCAAGGACTCCGCCGTTGCTTGAAAATGGCCTTATACATTTTATAGCCACTTTCTGGTCGCCAACCCGACCTTCCAATATATCTGCATAACCTCCACCTGCTATCGGATGCGGGTTGAGAAGAGTAACTCGTTTATCCAAGCATTTCTCCGATTTTCTGTCAAATAATTTCACTGGTGGAGAAATATTCTCGAGGTATGATGGCGGGGTATTTTCGATGTTGTGGTCAGAGGTAGATCCTGGTGACTGAATTGGTCCACTTCCATCAGCTTGCTGAGGGCTTGGATGGTTGCGAGCCCCAAACAGGGGCTCTGTCATCACCGCCCTGGTTGATAAATCAGACGAACGGGTTGAGGGGGGTAGAAGTGACGTGGGTAGACTAGAGGGAATTTCGTTGTCAGCTGGCCTCGAGTTGATTGTTTGAATAGCTATAGCAAACTCGTCGTGTGTTAGACGACCGCGCTGATCAGCATCTAGCACATCGAATAACCCATCGTATGAGGCTTTAGCCTCAGGCGAAATATCCCATTCTTGGTTCAAAACCCCTGTACTAGGCAGAGAATCAGACGCGGGAGATGATGTGGGCAGCGGTAGGATGGTATTGGCTCCAGGGATGCTACCAATTGCAGAACCTGGTGACTGAATTCGTCCCCTTCCACCAGTTTGGTGAAATGACAAACTGGGACCCGAAAGTGTATCATTAATGTTAATAACGGACTGGGGTTTGTTCGTTGCGTGTACAGTGAACAGCACTGATGACCTCGATGAAGGCGGGAGAAGTGACATGGGTAGAGTAGAGGGAATTTCATTGCCAGCCAGCCTTGACTTGACAATATGCATGGCTACAGCAAAACCGTCGCGTGTCAGGCATCCATTATTTCCGAGGTCGGCCAGCTGCCTATCACCAATTGTGAATATTATTGAAAACATCCAGAGTAATACTCACCATATTTGTGCCAGTTCATTCCTTGATAACTTCGATTGATATGTGGATGTGATCTCTACATCACCTTCAATATAACCAGGCTGTTCAACATCTCGCCCATCGAATACTTGATCAGATGAGGCTTTGTCCTCAGGGGAAATATCCCATTCTTGGTTTAAGTTCTCATCACGGGGAGGAGAACCAGACACGGGAGGTGATGTGGAAGATCCGGCAAGAACGGAAATAGACTGACTGGGTTGACTCGACTGCCCCATCACAGACTTTGTCGATAAGGCAGTGGCAAGTTCATGGAGAAATTTGGATCGATCAGGATGGGATTCAGGTAGCAGAACCACCACGGCTCGGGACAGCAAAATGGCCTCTTCAATGTCATCGCTTTGACCTAAACGCACGAATCGTGCCCGTAAAGCGTGGGAAAGACTCCTGAGGGTTTCATATCGGTCAGGATGGGAGACAGGTTGCAACTCGAGTACATTTCGGTGTAACAAAATAATCTCATCGAGGTCCTTGTGTTGTTGAGAACGAGTAAACCTCATTTCTAAAGTGAGGGCAAATTCGGTGACTGACTTCCATCGATTAGGACGAGATTCAGGTTGCAGCTCAATTGCTTGTCGGTAAAATGAAATACTCTCATCCAGGTCCTCGATGTTATCCGAGTCCAAGAATCGTGCCCTTAGGAGAGCACCAAGGTTTTCGAGGGACGATTCAATACTGGATACAGGTATCAACTCGAATGCATCACGGTGGTGTGAAATGGCCTGTTCCAGATCCTCGGGTCGAACTGACAGCGAATATCGTGTATGTAGAGCGTAAGCAAGACTTTTGAGGGACCTCCATCGTTCGGGGTGGGGTACAGGTCGCAGCTCAAGTGCTTGTTCGTGCAATAGAATCACCTCATCCAGGTCCTCGGGTTGACGTGTCCGTGTAAACCGTCCCCTCAGGGCTAAGGCAAGGTCAGTAAGAGATGACCACCGGTCGGGGTGAGAAACAGGTCGCAGCTCGAGTGTTTGTCGATACAACGAAATGATTTCATCATCCAGATCCATGCCAGATCGACTTGTCTAATGTTCCGTGGATAACCGTCTAGAGAGTTATACACAGTGGGTATCCACCTGTGAGTCAGGAGGGTCAGTTATCCACTCGTGAGTAAACATGTATATCCCGCAGGCCGGCGCAAGCGGCCCGGCACTTCTGGGATGCTATAAACTTCAAGTTCACCAGTGCAGCAGTGGGGACAGCTGAAATGTTGGGGATAAAGCCGGTAAGCATTGAACGCAGGGTCGCGTTGATGCTCCGGTCGGCAAAGCTAAGGGAGTTAGTAATCTCAGTCATCGCTGACTGAGATTGCTAGCTAAGATGATGGGAATATAATAGTCTCAGTCAGCAATGACTGAGCCAATATAAGAAGGAAATATCTAGACAGATATACTTCAGTGAATTGCCCTTTCACTGAGCTACTTGTCTCTAGACTACTGCGCCTATTACAACATGAAAACATTTTGTAATTTATTGATATATATTCTATTCCAGGGATATATTTCCCAATTCACCTCTGTTAAGACTCTATCTGTTGAATGTAACTCCTATTCCTGTGTAGGGTTTGTTATATGGGTGCTTGTTAGGTAAGTAAATGCATCATTACACCGGTTTGCATTACATAAGGTGTGTGCGAAAATTCACATCCATTCATGTGGGAAAAAAGAGAACTGCAATTACTCAGTCAAATTGTAGCCATTCTGTCTGAATATAAAAAAATAACTTTTTCAGCCTAATATACAGGTCATGACAAAGTAAAATCTATGTAAAATTGCCACAATAAAAATTGTTTTTTAGGCTGCTCAACCCCAGCTGTAGAACAGCTGTAGCAACACCAAATCAATTCAGACTTGTTACATATTTTGCAGAAATATAATATACATATAGATAGAGGGCCTCAACCACTTTTAGTATATCAATGTCCATTAGAATATTTTATATAGTGTACTTGTCAAGTCCACAATACCAAGCTCTGGTTCACCTGGTAATACCGACCGACCGACCCTTACCCATGTCATCCCTCACTAGCATGTGGTTTCGGCTCGGTACATCTGGTACATCATCTGGACCACTCCCCTCACATTATCCCCTCCACCCCCTACTATTCTCTCATTCCCTGTCCATTCCCTTACCTATTCTCCCTCCGAACATTTACTATTCATTTATTAATTCAGTTGCAGCCCTATTGTTTTATCTTCAGCCATTCTCTATTGTTCTATTCTCACCCACTCCCTTATTATTTTATTCTCAGCCATATTTCATTATTCTATTCTCACCTACATTCCTTATTCTATTCTTGATCACTGTGGACAATGCCTCTACATAGTTTTTCATACTTTATTATTCTCCATTTCTTACACCACCCTGTTCCACATCTTGCTTCTTAACCTATATAAGTAGCGGATGTATGTAGATAGTTCCTCACTCTGAATATCAACTTGGTTTGCATCTCCTTGTCCATGCTTCTTATGTCTAAAGTCCTTTTCTCAAGCTGACACTCTCCGCACCTTCACGGGCCTCTCCTCTGTCCAACTCAGTGGCATGCACAGAATAGTAAGGCGCAACACATGAGCATGTTGAAGCCTAGCCACCCCGAATGGTCTGCAGGACTTAACCCACTCCTTGGCTTTACCGAGCCATAACAGTACTACAGCTGAGACAAGTAATTTCTGCTTAATTATTGTTCTAGAGCTGAGGGTACCTCAGGTGTTGAATAATATATCCATTCTTGAAGTGCAAGATCAAGACAATACAAAGAGACCTTGACTTCCAGCCATCCTGTGGCTACATGCAGATTGCAAAGCAGGAGCTCAATAGTGCCCTATCATGGCATGCTTCAAGACCTTCACAGTGCACTCTAATGCATGACATCATCTTCACATTCATAGGATGCTGTTTGAGTTTGAGTCTATAGCACCTGTGGGTTTTCAACTGACCTCCCTAGAGGAGCAAGAGCCTCAGGCATGGGATTGTGGTGACAATGAACATGGCAATGGCAATGGCCCCTTTGGCATCTCCTGTGACTGTGGGCATGCCAGGTATAGCTGTAGACTTGCCCTACTCAGCAGACCTGATTGTGACCTTGGTACAACAAGACCAGGACCAGGACCAAAATTAAGATCAGGATCAGGAACAGCATTCAGAGCAAGACCATGGGCCTGGTGGTCTTTTCCTCAGTTATCCTATCATCTCCTCCATCTGCATCTGCATCTGCAGTCTGTGCCCATTCCTCTACACTTTCCATGCTATGCTAACCCTCCACCCAGTCATGTTGTCCCTCAGCAAACCTGTCAGTTTTCTGTACATTGCCATATGCATGCTGCAATTGATAGCTCACTCACTGATCACTCTTAATCACAAGATGAGTGTGTATGACTGTATTCCCATTAGTCCTCCTCCCAGATCCCTATCCTTGGATTGGATACTGGAGAAATTGTGCTACAATCCATTGCCAGAGGTCTCTTATATCTGGGACATATGCTTTGCCTCAGAAGGTTAGCAATCCGTCGTCTTGGCCTACTCATCCAAAATCAGTTACTTCCCTCCCACCTCTCATAACTTCCACACTACCTCCACCATCTCAGCTTCTAATGCTCCCTCACCAAATGCCTTCTTCAGATCTCAGGTAATCTCTTGCTTCTCTCCTTCTAACAAAAGTCCTTTGAGTGCCCATACTGTGAACAACTCAGGCCAAAGGTCACTATTGTCACCTGTTCTGGAACTGTGGTCCAGAAAGTATGACAGGGCATCAGACTTGCCCATCATTACCCTAGGTCAGTGTCACAGGTCAAAGTCAAAGCGTGAGAGGTAGAGCAACCAGCAGACCTGTCATTGGTTGAGCCTCTTTGAAGACTGGAAGTACTCTAGGTTCTTGTAGTCAGTCAAGATCTGGATATGGTGCCTTGCACCTTCAAGGAAGTGCCTCCACTCTTCCAAGGCCCAGATGATCATAAGCATCTCCTTTTCCTAGATCTTGTAATTCCTTTCTACCAGTGTAGGTTTGTTCTTGCATGCACCAGTCCTTTTCTGTGGCAGGATATAGCACAGTCATTTGACATAGCAGAACTATGATCTGTGACATGACAATGTATGAGCACAAAAAGGAGTGATGAGGATGCGATGTGACAAGGACATGACCATGATAGTCATGTATGACTAATACTTGGACTTGGACTTGGACTTGGACTTGGACTTGGACTTGGAGACCAGACTTGGGGTTTTAACTTGTAAACTTGTTATTACAGAGGTGAGCAAGAGGCGTTTATATACAAAAACCAAGCCATGATGCAAAACAATGTGAGAGGTAGGATATGTCAGTTGAATGACAAAGAATGAGAACAAAGTATACAAAAGAGGAAAATATGAAAAAACTCTAGTGAAATAGTCCAGCATCAAGGCTGCACGATGATGAGTAACAACAAGAAAAGACTAACAGAATAGGAAACAGGTCTGAGTCAAGCCAAGAAAAGGGGAAACATATAAAAAGAACAATAAGGAAGTCCACCAATAAACATCTAACAACCTTGTCTACTACTCCTGAGAGGCCTTAGGATGAGTCAGGAGACTGAGTAATCTAGGAGTATTTCCAGGTCACAGGCAACATATCTTGTACAGTAGGTTTGAAGATTTTCTTAGGCAATCTATTTAGTTTTCTCCTTAGTGTAGTCAACCACTGCAAGTATATTCAAGAAATATACCTATTTAGTTTTCTTACAGAGTAAAAGAAATAATAAAATCAGTCCGGACACCACTGTATTATATTATACAACTCACCTCCTCAGTGTAGTCAACCACTGAGGAGGGAAATATGTGTGAGGAATGTTTCACCCGCACATATACTAGAGCTGGCTCCTGACCCTATCGAAGGTTTGAGCCAGGCTACCGGTCCCTATCCAGGGAGCTGGCCATGTGGGTCATCTGGTACATAGGCAAGCACCCGTAAGTAGCATACACATAGAAATACAATATCTCCCTCAATACTGAGGGTAAAAATACAAATAAAATATGAAAAAATAGAGAATTAAAAAGCACACAGAATGGCATCGGAATCGATATAAAAATACAATATATTGAGGTTGGTCTCTCAGGGGTGAGATGCATGTTTGTGTCATGATTTCTCTACTCCTCTATCTATTGCTTGTTATTGGACTCCGCTACTCCGCAAGACCATATGTACAGTTCTTAGGTAATTAGTTAAAGCTCAGTCTTGAGCTGGTCAATACACCGACAAGTATCATTGCTCATTTCCTTCTTCCGCTCTCCAGTATTGAAGCTCTTGTTGTTGCTGACAGTTTGCACCCAACATAACCCAGGGAGAGCGCATTGGAAAGCAGTCAAAAGGGTTTTTCACTACCTTAAGGGAATGAAGGACACCTGCCTCATCATTAGAGGAGCATGGAAGGGCCTCAAAGTGTTCTTGGATGCAGACTGGGCCTTACAGAAACATAGGCACTCCATGTCTAGGTACGTGTTCATGATTGATGGAGGAGCTGTCTCCTGGAGCTCAAAAAAGCAACCTATTGTTGCACTATCAACAACAGAGGCTGAATACATCGCAGCCACTCATGCTGCAAAAGAAGCCCTGTGGATCCAAATGTTTATCACGGAAATAGCTCGACCACTCAGAAAACCTGTCACCATCCACCTCGATAATGTCTTGGCCATTTCTATCACAAAGAATGATGAATACTGCCCAAGGACGAAGCATATAGACATATGCTACCACTTCATATGCCAAGCTGTGCACAAGAGACTCATTCCTGTTGACTATGTGCTGACAGATGAAATGGCAGCAGACATGTTTATGAAGACCCTCTCTTGACACAAGGTACTATACCTGAACGCGATGGTCGGGATGTGTTCTGCTTAAGGGGGTGTGTTGGAACTAAGATGTATAAGCACCAAATACCGTAAGGTATGGAGGTCCCAGACATGTTTGACCGGGACCATATATATGTCAAACGAATAGATAGAAACCCCTCAGTGAACCGCCCATTCACTGAGGTGCATATTCCTTTTGTACACCTAGATACTTAGGCACTCATTACATTGCAGCCTCTCTGTATCTAGGTATAGTAACAATACATACACAGTGAACTGCCCGTTCACTGAGCCTCTCTGTATCTAGTTACTACACATAACCGCTACATTGGTATCTAAGCAGGTGTATTTTATCCCAACTTATACAAATATCACAGCTGCTGAGATGGCACATCTCTTTCTACACCACATATGGAAGCTATGTGGCCTGCCTAGAGTAGTGGTATCTAACTGAGAAGTGCAGTTTGTTTACAAATTTACACAAGAACTCTACTGCCTATTAGGGATTCAGCTGGCAGCCTCTATGGCCTACCACCCTCAGATGAATGGGCAAACCAAGCAAGTGAAACAGGAATTACAACAGTACCTCCATCTCTTTGTTAACAAACAGCAGGATAATTGGGATGACCTCTTGCCCTTGGCTGAGTTCCAATACAACAACCACATCCATGCTTTGACCCAAGAAATGCAATTCCTACTGGACATGGGCTGCCACCTACACATAGGATTCAAAATGCATCAACCCCCATCTCACCTCACATTCATAAATGAATTCAAGGAGCAGATGGAAGGAGCACTATCTGAGGCAAAGGCCACTTGACAAAGGCAAAGGAAAAAATGGCAACCTATTACAACTGCCGATGACAGCTAACGCCAAGGTTAGTGCCAGGAGACATGGTATACCTTGATGTGAGTGACATTCACACCAGCTGACCATCAAATAATTTGGCACATAGGCATCTCAGCCCCTATCTCATTGAAGACAAAGTCAGGACACATGTGTACTGACTCCAACTCCCAAAAGGCCTAAGCTGCCTCTATCCTGTCTTCCTAGTTGTGAAACTCACCCTGGTGCCAGCAGACCTGATCATAAGTAGACACCAATGACCCCCACTGCTGCCAGTCTTACATGATGACAAAGAACACTTTGAGGTCAAACAAGTACTTGATAACTGAATGAGATTGGTTGCAGTTCCTCATCAAGTGGAAGGGTTATGGCTATAAAGAGAACTCTTGGGAAAAAAAAAACAATGTACAGGCTCCTGACCTTGTCACTGGTTTCTATCGCCTGGACCCTGCCCCCCCACTGAATTTGCTTGATAACTATATCCACCGATCAATGCATCAGGGATGCTATATTCTAGAGGGGGGTGATGTCAGGGGAACCCTGGAGATTAAGCCACCAATGCCACACCGACCAAGGTCCCTACTTACTGACCAAGATATACTTGACATACACTCACTCAGAACTACATGCCGAGTAACCATTTTCATCAGCAGCCACCATCATTAGACATCAATCATAGCTATTAGCCATACCCTTCACAGTCACCAGTGATACTGGCACCCTGGCCCTACACCTGACCATTACAGGGATTGATGCCTTATACGAAGAGAGTGCCATGGTAATGGTACAGATATAACTGTAGTTACTGGGCAAAGGGTTCCTTAGAGTTTTCTCTTTAGATCCCCCTTTGCCAGGTATGCTAGTCATTATATACATAGGTGTTGAGTTAAGATTTCAGATTCCCCTTTGCCAGTGTGCTGCCCGAGGGTAGAACACCTGCTTAGATTGCCCTTACATCATACTGATGAGATTATGAGCAAATTGCAGTAGGTTTGAAGAATCTATAGGCAGTCTATTTTATTTTATCTCCTCAGTGTAGTCAACAACTAATTGTATATTTGGAAAATATACCTATTTTATTTTATCTTACAAAAAGAATAAAGAAATTAGCCTTAAAGGCTTGTACAATATATTATATAACTCACCTCCTCAGTGTAGTCAACAACTGAGGAGGGAGGCATGCGCGGGTTGTGTTTCACCCGCATATACCCTGCAACCGGCCCTTGACCCTATCGAAGGTTTGAGCCAGGCTGCCGGTTTCAAATCCAGGGAGCCGGCCACGCTAGTCACATCGTGCGTGGACAAGCGCCCATAAGTATCGTACATAGTAAGAAATGAATAACTCCCTCAATATTGAGGGTAAAAATACAAATTAAAGTAAGAAAAATTAAGTATTCAAAAGCGCACAGAATGATACCGAAATCGATGTATTATTACAATATATTGAGATTGGTCTCTCAGGGGTGAGATGCAAGTTTGCACCCTACACATACTTTATCTTTTGCACATGTCAGGAATATCTCTTTGATAGAAGACACATGGGGCACTGTTTGAAAGAAGAGTGGGGGTAGAATGCAGACCTAATGATATAGCAACATGTGTCAGGTAATTCAGCCATAATGCTAAACATGCTCAGATCATAGGAGGGAAGCAGAGTTTCCAAATTCATAACTGAAAAAGGAATACACTACCAGCTTACAGTACTACAAACACCTCAACAAAATGGAATTGCTGAATATGCAACCAAACAGTGGCTGAAGCTGTCTGAGTAATGCTACAGGCCATGGATGTCATAAGATTTCTGGGAGTTTGCCATAGGTATAGCAGTATATGTTTGGAACCATGCACCTTGATATGTTACTAAGTATATTTCCCCACATAAATGGTTGCTCAAAATGACCCCAGACCTATCATATTTATGCACCTTCAGTTGTCTAGCCTATGCCCACACTACTACATGGCAATCAAAGGTTGATCTGACTTGTCAAAAGCTTGTATTTGTAGGCTATGACAATGCCTCCCAATGTTATTGATTATGAAATATGCTGACTCACAAAGCTGTTACCAGTATGATGTGGTTTTTAAAGAGCAAATCTTCTCACTCAGAAACTCAAAGGGGCCGAAAAATACTCCTGAATATCTATATACCACAACTATCATTATTTGACCTAGTCCTACCAGTTCCTGATGATGAAGATATAGGTACCTCACCTTCTTCCACACCTAAACCTCCAGCTGCCTTACCACCTCCTGTGTTCCCAATTCCTAGCTCCTTACAACCATATCTCTCACATTTAGCTCTACTTCCAGCTGCAACTGATCTACACTGCTCACAGAGCATCTTGAGATAATAACCATTACATGACTTACCAAATGCAAGTCTAGACAAAATCCAATGCTAGATGCCAGCCATCACTGTTTTTAACAATAGCATCAGTGCTTACCTATCCATAGTCACACCTGCTAGAGATACAAATATGTATGAATATGCACTTTCAATACCAGATGGTCCCCAGTGGCTAGTAGTAATGAAAGAAGAACTAATATATCTTAAGGACAATGGAACATGAGTGCTAGTGGACTTACCAAAAGACTGGATGCCTATCAAGTACAAGTAGGTGTTTCTGATAAAGAAGATGAAACACTTCTCCATGTCAAGCTTTGGGAATGCTGAGGATGCAGATAGGTAACAGCCAAGTCCTGCAGGCCAGAAGTAGTGGCCTTGGCTTCAACATACTCATGCATTGCCCCCTACTTGCCATGCGTGCCACGAATTTGGGACAGAGAAAGTACTTGGGGGGTGCCGAAAGTGCCAGCCTGAGTAGAGGACTTTAAAGAGGAAAGAGGAGACAAGGGGCCTAAGCCTAGTCGATACCCAGAATGAGGAAGTATGTACATGCATGCCCTACTTATATAGTTTAAGAAGTGACATGTGGAATAAGGAATGTGAAACAATAAGATATGCAGAGCATGTGGGAGTATTTTTCACAATGAGTAAAATTAGAATGAAGAAATGTAAACGGGGATAGGACAATGGAAAATAGAATAATAGGAATGTGACCAAGGAAGGACAATAGGGAGTGCCCGATTATAAAACAATGGTTGTGACCGAGGATAAAACAAGGGCAGGAAGTCCTGAGGTGAGGTAGATTGAGGAATGAGGAGTAGGCATGGTAGGATTAATGGATGGTAAATGGTGTAGAGTGGATGAGGGAAAGGGACAAGGAATGTAGGTGGTAGATGGGCCGAGCCAAGACCAGTGTACCAAGTGACTTGCATGTGGTATGGGCACTTGTACGTGGACATAGGATGACTTGTTTGGTAGGCACTGCCAAATTACCGGAACCCTGGTATGTGTACTTGACACTCCACTTGTCTTGTTGCCAAAGGGTGTTCACAAACTAAAGGCATTGATTATGATGAGACTTTTACACCAGTTGTATGCATTGATTCTTTACACATACTGCTAGCAATGGAAGTACATTTTGATCTTGAAGTCTACCACATTGATATCAAATGTGTATAGGTACCTAAATGGGAATCTCAATGAAGAGATATACATGCACCAACCAAAATGTTTTGTGGTCAAAGGGAAAGAGAATCATGTTTGTATAGTGAAAAATGTTTTGTATAGCTTATAACAGGTAGGCAGACAGTGGCATGTACATTTGAATAACATGCTGGAGGAGTCTGGTTTTGAAACAATCATATTCAGCGATACTTAAATATTCATTGGCAGGTGGGACCTCATCCTACTGGTCTATATCACGGATATAGCTCTTTTGGGGATACTAACCAAGATCAATGAGTTTAAGAAATTCATTGTTATGCACTATGAAATTACAGACCTAGGTGAAATAAATCAATTCCTAAGTCTATATATAATTTACAATTGCTCCAAAAAGATCCAAGTATTGGTCAATAACACTATATCTAGTATATGCTGATATACTTTGATATGCTAGACTGTATATCAGTTTACACATATTTCTCTACTGGGATGAAATTAAAGGCCAATTCTAATAACAGACCTGACCCCCCAACTCCATAAACAATACCAGCAATTAGTTGGCTCATTGATTGTCAGGCACCAGGAAAGATGACAATGCATGGGCAGAGGACTATTGCAATAGTACCAACTTCATGATGCTGGCAGGAATTGGCCAAGTCCTGTAGACCAGTTGGAGTGGCTTGGCTTCAACGTACTCATGCATTACATCCTACTTTCCATGCATGCCACTGATTTGGAACAGACAAGATGCCCAGGAGAGTGTTGAGAGTATCGGCCTGAGTGAGGGACTTTAGACAGGAGAAGGGAAGACAGGATGGTGTAAACCAAGTTGATATTCAGAACAAAGAACTATGTTATGGCCCATGCCCCCAATAAACCCATATTAGTCCCCACAACCACCTGCACCTTTTCCAGGACTTTCCGACTGTTAAAAGTCTGGAACAATCACTTTCCGCAAATCCGTTGTATTAACCCAAAGTTCCATAATCCCAAACCTCTACAATTCTGTGACCTAGATTCTGCTCCTTGATGAATGACGCACAGGATCATCGCATACCTGACTCCCTTGTATTCCTTTCTCCCCCTTGTCTTTACTTGGCAAAAGATAGTACAATGGTTAGTTACATGTATATAAGCCCCCAGTCAACTGGACTATTTGCCAGTACAAATATCGACTTAATCTGTGTCATAGTTTCCGATTCAGTTCTGGTAAACTTTCCAACTTTCCAAAATTAGAGACAGACAATCGAGGAGGGCACAATACATAAGTTGAAGCCAAGTCCCTTCAACCTCAAACAACTAGAACAACTAGTCATACGACCTAATACTACAAACAGCTCTAAGTCCCTGGCACTTCCTGTCTTTCTGCCTTTCTGTCTCTGTCTGCAAATCTACAATCTCCAGTCTCTCTGTCATCGGAGTCTCGACCCCCTTCATGGAAACCCATTGGAAGCCTCCAGAAACCCTTCTGGAAGTATCTAGCTAAGCACCTGATATGCAGACTTAACTAACTATCTACATACATGTGCTACTTATGTATATAGGTTAAGAAGCAAGATGTGGAACCAGTATGGTATAAGACATGGAGAACAATAAGATATATAGAGCATGTGGAGGTATTTTCCACAATGATCAAGAATAGAATAAAGGAATGTAAATGAGAATAGAACAATGAAAATAAGAGAATAGGAATGTGGCCAAGAATAAGATAATAGAAAATGACCAAATATAAAACAATAAGGTCATGGCCGAGGATAAAACAATAAAGAAATGTCCTGAGGTAAAATGGGCCAAAAAATAAAAAGTAGACAGGGTGGGATTAATGGAAAATAAATGAGGGAAGAGTGGATGATGGATAGGAATGGGGAATGTGGATGATGAATGTGCTGAGCCCATGTCAAGTACACATACTAAGATTCCGATAATTCAGCAGTGCCAACTGAGCAGTCAGACTATGTCTATGTACAAGTGCCCATGCCGCATGCAGGTCACTTGGTATGCCAGTCTCAGCTTGGCACCTCCACCATCCACATTCCTTGCCCCTATTCCTCATCCACTCTATGCCATTCACCATCCATTAATCCTTCCATGTCCACTCCTTATTCCTCGTCTTGCCTCACCTCTAGACATCCTGTCCTTGTTTTATCCTCGGCCACAACTATTGTTTTATAGTCGGGCACTCCCTATTGTCCTATCCTTGGCCACAGTCCTATTATTCTATTTCCATTGTCCCATCCCTGTTTACATTCCTTCATTCTAATTTTACTTGTTGTGGACAATATCTCTACATGCTATGCATACCTTATTGTTCCACATTCCTTATTCCACATGTCGCTTCTCTCAACCTATATAAGTAGGACATGCATTGCACATACTTCCTCATTCTGGGTAGCGACTAGGCTTAGACCCCTTGTCTCTTCTTTCCTCTGTTCAGTCCTCTACTCAGGCCAGAACTTTTGACACCCCCGAGTACCTCCTCTGTCCCAAATTGGTGGCACGCATGGCAAGTAGGGCACAATGCACGAGTATGTTGAAGCCAAAGCCAGAACTTCCGGCCTGCAGGACTTGGCTGTTACCGGCCCGCATCTTCGGCATTTCCAAAGCTTGACAGCCCAGACCAATGTACCAAGTGACTTGTATGTGGCTTGGTCACATGCATGAAATTAGACTGATCATTCAGTCAGCACTGCCAAGTTACCTGATACTTGGTACGTGTACTTGACATTGATATATGCCATGCTAGGCTCTCAATCAGTTATCTGCTTTTCAGTCAATAACCCTGCTTAATACAGGTCAAATCCTATAAAAACACACCTCAATACTGCCCTCTCATTTCTCTGCTAACTTAAAGCTATCAAAGATTATCATTTGACCTATTGATGCAATCATTCCAGTTAACATATCAATTACAGTGACTCAGACTGGGGAGCCAACAAGGATACTTATCATCCTATAATGGGGATTTCCAGGAGCAGCTATACCCTAGGGTGCACAAAAGTAGCATACTGTCACACTCTCATTGACAGAAGCTGAATATATAGCACTTGCTGCTTACACAAAGCATGCATAGTGGACAATTTCACTTCTGAAGCATATAGATTTCAAATCAACATCTTTGCAGATTCAGAAAGTACAATACATGTTATATACTAGTATGTATTTCAAATTCTAGTAGTACTTACTAACTGAGAACAAGGGAAGTTACAAATAGGGAGAAGATCTCTGATTGAAAGAACAAGGGAATCAAAAGTAAAAGGGGCTGAGCGAACTTTGTGACCTAGCCACTGTGAGATCAGAGCAGGATCTTGATATACTTCTATATCAGGAAATGGGGAGTGGGGTTGAATTGAACAGGTACAATAAATGGGCAAAAATTAAAAGGCATTTAACGGAAAGGTCAGGCAAGGTTGTGACCAGTAAATGGTTGGCATGATGTTTGGTCAGAGGGTGTGGTTTCCAATTGGAGGGCTGAGGATTGGTGGCAGAGGTTCAATAGATTAAGGATATGTCGATGGGTGGGATTTACTGAGAACAGAAACATGACCATATGCATTGAGTGGGGTTTGCCTGAAAAGGAGAATGTGTCCATGTGCTTTGAGCTGGAGATGAGGGCAGATATATCATATGACTTTGGTGAGGTCATGACAGAATGTGTCTCTGATGGTATACTCTTAATTATGCCTGTAGACTCCAAAGACAATATTGCTGATATACTCATGAAATCATTTCTGTGTGACTGACATATATTTTTGACCAAAAAGCTAGGTCTCATTAGTAGCTTAATCATGGGGAGGGGGGGTTGTGAAAATGAGAATGCTTGAGCACTACTTGAAGGATTATTGGATGTGCAGCCATCAGGGATTAGGGCCTTAGGTTAGTATTGACAATACTAATTTGATATCATTCCTTTTATTGTCAATAGTATAAGTACTTATTGTGTGTATGACAACTGCTCAGGCTTTCTCTAACATTCATCTAGGATTGTACCTGCACACTTAAGTGGCTCTTACAATGGCTGCACCTTATTGCTCTTTTTACTCATATAGGGTACATTAGTTATGGCACAGATACAGGCATCTCAGTCTCTTGACTGGAGCCAAGACATTCTGCTTGATCTAGTTGCAACACACTGCTAACACCAAGTCTCTTACAATTTTGGTTGTTCACAATAATTCCAAGATACCCAGCCCTACAATTTGTTAAAAGGCAAGGACCACAACTCTTAGGTTTATGTGAGTTTGGTAAACTCATAGCTTTGATAAGGTTTGGAATAGGGCTTGGCCTCAGCTTATGTGCTCAGCTGTCCTGGCCTTGGAATCCCTAATTTCCAAGGGTGAGGTTTACTGAGTGAGCAAGGTTCTAAATTGATTTTCTGACTGAAGAAATACCAGGTAATTTACATGTCTTATATATCAACTAATATTTAAAAGTGAATGTGAACAAGGGGTTCCTAGTCAGGAAAAGTACAAAGGTTGAAATAAAACAAGTGACATAAAACAAAAGACATGAGCAGATTAGGGTACTCTGGTTCACACCCTATGTCAATGATTAAATAAAGACACTGCTGACAAGACTGCATGCATAGCACAGGAGGAAATGATGATATTTCCGTAACTTGTTGTCGTTGATGTAATATTGAAGCACCAGTGAATGATGTAGTTTCCTTGAAACGTCACTCAAATTAATCAAACAAGCAGGAATGTGCTGCAACAATGACGCCTGACGTGGACCAGTGCAAGTAAATCCTCATTTCGAACTACTTTTGCAACAAATGAATAATGATATGAACAATGATACGTCCTGGCAAGGCTGACGGGGCATATATCAATTACATCGCGTCACGCCTAACCCGGCGCTCCCGAAGCACTCGTGGGAAGTTCTAACAGCCCTTGCAACGTTGCTCTCGCATGCCATCGCTCGATACCCTGCCCGTCGAGCTTGTGCTCAAAATCCTGAGTGGCGCCTCTCTAGAAGATATCTTCAACGTCACACGTGTCAGGATTCAATTTACTAACTACGATCATCTCGAAGAAAGTCTTCTAATGTGAAAATATCATAGACATCAACATATTTTCGTGCCATCGGGTGTTCATCTAGAGCGTTGTGGGCTGAGGCACATGATGCAGCAAACAGGCTTCCTCTCCCAATGGGAAAAACTCTAGAGACCGTCTCTCTGTTGTCGATAAGTAGACTTGCCGCGCACGCAGTTGAAACTTCGGCTGTTTGGCGTCGCACCGTCGCACATCCGCGAAAAGTATCATACACTATACCATATTCTCCCCGCCCGCCACGAGTATCTCGAATATTTCCTCCCTATGACATGTTTCCCCTGGTATATAGCATCATTCTTCCAGGGAACCAATGGCTGCTTGGTGACATGCACACGGATGCTCCACATTTGTATTTCCTCGCAACTGGTGAATCTTTCCCGCTTGAACTTCAAGGAACTGTCCATGGCTATGCTTATGAATCTGTGAACAATGGATCATCGATCGTACTCGCGGTGGTGAAAGGAGATAGTATCTGGGTTGCTTCTGGATGGTAGGTACACATTACTTGCACCAGTGACATGCCAACACCTCATGTTTTACTCTTTATTATAGGTTTATTGAAGTGTATAT
>QLPI01009057.1:0-14087 GCA_003314275.1 Chroogomphus rutilus
AATGCACGCACACACACACAGGATGTATATATTCTCTCCCGACTCCTGGGATCTTCCTCCGCCACACGTCGCACCGTGCCGCACTTCCTGCGCGCATACGAGGCGGTGCGGAGGCCGCGAGCGAACCAGGTAATAATGGACTCGCGCCTGGCTAGGAGGGCGCTCGAGTTTCAGGAGGAGTATGCGGATGCTACTGGGGAGCAGATTTCAGAGGTGGTGAATGGGTTGACGACGTCGCTGTTGGAGGAGAATGGGGATCCCGATGATGATCTCCATGAGGCGGAGATGTTTGTGGCGCAGTTTGTGGTCGACGCTGGCCACGTGTAGTGGATCGGTCGATGTACCGTTTTTTTTTTCACTGGACCAGTCAGATGTTTGTTGTATTCGATTTTCGTACAATGACAGGTGGAACACACGCCTCACACAGTTATCCTCCTCAGTGGTCATCCTTTATCCCTTTTTCCAAGCGTCGTCCTAGTGGACTCAATCCTTGAGTCTGACGATGCTTCTAGTGCTTCCGGCAAATTGTCGGCGGCCATTTAACTAGCCGCGAGGGGTGGGAATGTATGATCACCGGATCGGGTGATGTTTTAATGTTACCTTCGATCATATGCAGATCAATTCCCCAGGGTAAGGAGCGCTCGGGGTAGACGGAATCACAGTTCCAGGAATGCTGTACACCAGTTTAAGGCACAGCCAAAAGCTCGGATTTCAATAGGCGCTCGGGCTGACGGAATCTTAGTTCCAGGAAATATGTGCAACAGCCATAATAAGGCACAGCCAAAAGCTCGGATCTAAGTACATGAAAGCACAATGAGACCGGTATGCCTAGGGGTAGGCATTCTCTGTTCTACTATAGCTCTTAAAATGACCAAATAATGAAATACAAAATAAAAGGATAGCAAGAAAACGAAAGATAATAACAACATATTCAACATTCTAGTACACTACGCTTCCTATGCACAGATAGCCTGTCTCTAAAGTTTCGTTTGTAAACTGAAGTCGTGAACATGCTCATTCCACCAGTGGGAAGCTCCTTCATCAGCATCGTAACAAAATTGCTCCATATTCTTTGTCTTGTCCGCCTATATGTTAGCAGTCCCTGAGCCAGCATCAGCACTGTCATTCAGGCTATCCAGTCCAATTTTCATAGCTGCACGCATTGAAGTATCTCTCATACGCTGCGCTTCTCCATCGGGCATGTGGAAAAATTGTCTGTTGGACCATGATTCTTCATAAGTTCTGGTGACACGAGGAGAGGCGTATGCAAAAAGAAGTGGTTGAATATGAGAGGAGCATGTAAGCCGTTAAAAAAGTTGCCCCAGTACTGCCGCGTCTTGAATCTGTGTTTTCAAGATTTACAAAACATGTCGTACGCTGCACAGGTTACCTACTACTATGGCCGCTCCTTGTGCACGATATCGCTAAATGCGTAAATTTCAAGGTGAAATAAAAAGCATTAATTGAGGAACTCACCAGCATGGGATGACATCCGTCGCCTAAAAGCACAACGCGATCGCGAACCCCTGTTTTCATGGGGGGCCGGTGTATCAATTTTGAACACAATACCGTTGATATCAGAGACTGTAGTTTTAAAATTCTGTCAATCGTTCTCAGTCTGCTGGATCACGGTGCTAATGTACAGGACAAACCGGGGCTCCCAACCCTGAAAAGAAGAACGCATCTCATCCACACAGCCTGTTGTTGTCCACGATGCTTCGCCACCTTTATGAAGATATTATATTCTTGCTGAGATCTCTGCAGATGATAGGAATCAGTCGAGGAGTGACTCCGGAGCTTCATGTGCGTACAATACAGTAGCCAACAATTGGCCGCCCTGGACCCAGCCAACAGTGGGCCTGAGGAGTCCCCACGAGTGGGGGCAGATCTTGATCTCTAAGCATGTCTGAGACGGCTATAGTGGCTGGGTAGGCACAAACACCCGTAGGAAACGGATCTAAAAGCTCCCCTTCCACGAAACTACGTACGAGACTATGTAGCCCATCTGCGCCGATGACGATATCGCCAGAAACCACCTCGCCACCTTCAAGGGTGACAGATGGTACCGACGGATCTACTGATACAACTCTATTCTCGAGACGTAAATGCATGAAAGGTTTCGCAATATCATATAACATGTCGAGAGATCTGCTCTTTGGTCCATTCGTAATAATCAGAGTGAAATAAACGACTGTGAAACAAGACATACGTGGATGTGAAGTGATGGTGCATCGAACTCCTGTTCCATTTTTTTGCCACATACAGTGAAGCCAATCTGTTCCCCAGTGTCATCTATAAGTCCGAACATCAGGTTTCGTGCGGCAGTATCTAAACTTCTCACGACAACACACATCGGAAAAATTCAGGCTGCAGGGCTGGACACCGACCGCTCTCAGTTGCTGTTCAAGACCCCAGCGTATTAGCAGACGAGTCGCGTCTAAGACAAAGATTCAGAAATAAACGATCAATCGAATGCCAGAAACAAACGCACTCGGGCTGAGCTGAATTCCGGTCGTGTGTCGTGTAGCTTGGATGCGGACTCAAGAACCGTGACAGTATGACCAACCTAGCCTAGACAGTATGCTTCTGCCAAGCCGCCGATACCGCACCCAACAATGATTACTCGAAGACTGATGCGGCTCTGGATCACCATTCGGCGTAGATTAATTTATGCATTTGGAATACATATCAGAATGCGTACCATGTTTCGGTAGGATAATTTCGCTGCAGAAGTAGCGTGTGGTTTTCCAATTTGAAATAGAGATCAATGGTATGATTTAAAAATAGCACTTAACACACCCTCTTGGAATCTATAATTTTAAAGAAGAGACATGGACCCCAGACAACTTGCCAAGTCGAAGTACATATTTGTCTTTAAAATTTTGTGAACGTGAATCACTGAACCTTCGTGAGTGCACATGTTAACATCGGAAACACCATAATAGTGTGGGAGGAAATAGCTTGAAGGCACATCAGAGTTCAAAGATTCACTTGTCGACCTGTTATATATTTTCTGGAAATATACTATACATGAACGCAAAGGGCACATGCACTTTTAATGATTCAAAGTTCATTCTGCAGAATGTGGCAAAGACAGAACTCATTGAGATCCCCAGCTTGTTTTTGAGGCCCTTTTTTTCGGATCACATTCAGGGCTATAAAGCCATTTTCAAGGTCCTGTGTCTGGATTTCTATTGGACTTTGTCAGTGACAAAGTGCTGACGGCACCAAATTACCAAAGCGAAACTTGCATATAGGGGTTGGCAACTGTGCCGCTGTATACAGAGGAAGTCCTTAAATATGCACCAGAATACTTTGTCTTCTCTAGTATAGAGTAGCTAGTGGTTAAAGTGTTACAGAGATAGTTTAGTTGTCTGAAGGCTGCTTGTTTGATTCTCATGTGAGCTTGAAATTTTTGTGTGCTTCAACCTTTTATGACCTTTTTCAATCATTCTTTTTACTTGTGTTTTGTTTTTCTTTTATCACATGAACAGACTTCTTAAGGGGAATTTTCCAGACATTTGGCGTTTTTTTCCTACCATTACAAACTATGTGTTCGAAAGGCTCACTATAGGCCTGCGCCTTACTTATCTTCTGCAGATTTTAACCACCAGGTACCCACAGAAGAACTAGACCGGTCAGCACGGACGACAGCTATACACGGATATTCCTGAATGCCACAGGGTTGCACAAGGACACCTGGAATACAATCGCGTGACTCTTATGCATTGTCTCAGAACGGGTGCAGTCCATATTATCCGTGAGATGTGCTCGATCAAAAACTCCAACTATAGTGAGTGTGCACACTGGAAATAGAAGGATACCTGTTAGTTCTTCTCCGTCTGCTTTGCTGTATATAGGTTTTAAGAATACGGGATGCGGCGGCGGCGGCGGCTAAGAACGGTCAAGAAGGTGAAAATCCCCCAGACAATAATTAGCAGCAAGTCGAATATGCACACCATTACAGTGGGATCCCCTCAGCAGAGTAGCTGGCAAGAATATCTAAGCACAAAATTCATCGATCATGCGATGCTATTTCATCTCAACACAATCTGATAATGACAACCGCATAAACTTACTCTGAAAGAAGAACAGAAAGAAATGTGAAGTGTTGTTGTAGTCCCGAAACCCATGAAATTGTCGGTCGCCAGTTTCCCCCTCTTCACCATTCCCTCCAGATGAATATTCAGCTTCCTACTTCAATTATTTCAAATAGAAAACACCATGCAGTGTCTAAAGTGCAGTGTCTATCCCCTTCCACGGTATAGAACGTTAGATTTTGTTATAACATAATTCAAAATCGAGGTAGTCACCATAGCCAATTACTTCTGTATCATGGGGAGGGAACTTTGCACGAGAAATGTGTTTTTTATCGCTCTCACGAATTCACGAACCCGAGCCTGCGGAGAGACAATTCCAAGGTTTCTCCATTCGACCAACATTCCCACGTCATTGTCCGACATCAGTCACACCTGCTTTGTAATCCATCATCTGTTTGCCGCTCATTCAACTCGGTCCTCGATCATCGTCACCGATATTTCAACGATCCCACCTTTTCATCAGGGATTACAGACTGCAGAATACTCGTTTACCTAATAGCAACAAAGAACAATTAAGAACATTTGTCTTTTCGACTTTTTCTGACCAGTGTCCGCTTAAGTTTTAAGCCTGAAATATTAAGCTCTGGTTGAAATATTAAGCGTCCGGCTGAAATAATAAGCGTTTGGATGAAAAAAATAAGCGTCTGGATGAAAAAATAACCACGTCTGGATGAAATAATAAGCGTCTGGATGAAATATTAAGCGTCCGGATGAAAGAATAAGCGTCAAAAATAATGCGTTTTCTTTTGGTTTTCTTTGAAGACGGTGATAGTATTTGGGAGTCGTCCGTGTAGTAGTAGGCTTCAGAGCTCCTCGGTGTTGGAGACCATTCCAGCTGCATCAGGGTGTTCGCTTAAGTTTTGAGGCGAAAAAAAATAAGCGTCCCATGTTCGCTTAAGTTCAAGGGCTTAAAGAATAAGCAGCCGGTGTCCGCTTAAGTTTAAGGCTTACAAATTAAGCATCCGCCAACTGTTTGGCTGGACAATAAGCGTCCCATCTAAGTGCAGTCAATGTTGCAGAAAGGACGGAAACTCTTTTGGATCTCGAACTGATTATAGGCTGGTCGCCCTTTCCAAGCCAAGCACAAAACTTGGGTTTTCATATGAGGGAACTCAGAGGACTTGCGCGTAAACCAGTTCGAATATTCCAGTTTGACATGCTTCAAAACAAGAATTGGTAGCGTAGGCGATAACTCATACGGATGGCAACTTGAAGTCTTTCAACCTTGTTTATGTGACAGTGTAACCAATCTCTACAGGACAAGCAAATTACTCCCTTCATTACAGGGACAGTTCTCAAAATGCACAACTCTCTGAACATTTACCAAAGTTGTAGAATCCACTAGTCTAAAGTCCTTTTTCAGGTCAATTGATGCCATACCGTCCTCTCACACCCAATGCTTGGTGTCATTTGAATCATGGGTATGTATGATTAGATTCATGGTAGCTTACTCGACCGTCGTGATGGATGGTGCGGTCGCTTTAAGATATTTCAGAATTCTAAATCATTCCAAGCTTCCATCATGGAGAAACAGGTTATCGCAGAGGGAGGACCAATATCCCATGTCAATAAACTACTGATGCTTGACATGAGGACATGATACTTCTGGTGACTCAATTTCCAAAGTATGTCGGGGGTATTCACAAATTAGTTCCTCCTGGGAATGGAATTTATTAATTAGCTTGTAAGATCCTCCGGAGATTTAGGGGTGAGAGTATTGTTTGAATTGTGAGTACTGTCAGAATAAGAATCACTATCCACATACCTGGCCACGCGAGGTTGTTATCCGAAACCTGCAGCTTTCAGTCAAGTGTCCTAACTCTCCCCCATCCAGTCACATGTCTTGTTCTGGTGCTCGCTGACGTCGGAAAGAACGAGAGGGCCATTCTAGAACGCAAAGGACGCTGCGCTAAAGCGACTGGCTATCGACAAGCCTGGCGTGCGGGCGGTGTGCGCTCAAGCATCCGGGTGGTGCTATCGGGCGTCGCGCGCGGGGACTATGATGCTGGGGGGAGGTTGGTTCTACGGGCGTCGCTGCTCAAGGCAAGTACCGTGGTGTTGGAGCCCATTGGTGGCGGGCCTCGGTGTACATGGAGAAGATGGTGACGGCGGGGTCCTCGTTTAAGCTGTGAAGGGTGCTTGAGCTACTTGAGCTCTGGGTGCAGATGCAGCTCTGAGTGTGCATGCAGCTCTGAGTGTGCATGCTTACTGTTCGAGGCAGAGGGTGGTGTGGTGGGCGTTAAAACCAGCAACTACATGCCGGCGACAGGAAAACTGCTAGTGCGGACTCAAGGACCGTCAGCCTGGCCTAGACATTATGCTGCTTACGAAGCCGCTGATACCGGATCCAACAATAATCACTCGTAGCTCTGGATCACCGCTCCTCGTAGATTAGCTTATGCATTTAGAATACATATCAGAAGGCGTACTATGTTTCCGTAGGAAAATTCGGCTGCAAGCGTAGTGTGGTTTTTCAATTTACATGAGATTCATGGTATGGTTGTAAAATAGCACTTCACACAACTTCGTGTGATCTGTAACTTTTGAAAATAGACATGGATCCCAGATAACTCACAAAGTCGACGTATTTTTCTTTAAAAATTTGTGATTTTGATTCAATGAACCTTCGTGAGTGATATTAACATGGGAGACACCATAATAGTGTGGGAGGAAACAGGCTTGAAACCACATCAGAGTGAAAGATTCACTTGTCGCCGTGTGCGCAGGGCTCTCGGTCAACGACCTAAGGTATCAGCTCATCCGGAAGGTGTTCAAGGAATAACGTTCACAACCTGAGTGTTTACACCGGTTTGCAGTATGTATGGCGCGCTGAATGTACCGTTCATGCGGGCGAAAGAACTGCGAGCATATGGTCATTTCATCGCCATTCTGTTTGAAAATCAATATATAATCTCTTTGTCCAAAAAAAAACTGTTTATATAAGCCTTAAAGTAAATGGACGTTTATTTTTACACTAGACGCTTATTTGTTGAGCCTTAAACTTAAGCCAACATCGGACGCTTATTTTTTAAGCCGGATGCTTATTATTTCAGTATTACTCAGCCGACTGGACGCTAATTATTTCATCCGGACGCTGAATTCTCAAGCCGGAATGCACGCTTATTATTTGATCCGGACGGTTAATATTTCAGCCGACCGCTTATTATTTCACCCGACAGCTTAATATTTCTGCCAGCGCTTATTATTTTATCCTGCCAACTTTTAAGTGGTCACTGGTCAGAAAAAGTCGAAAAGTAAATGTTATGTTACTGCTAGGTTGCTCCTGTAGACGGGCCTGTGTTGGGTCTGAAATGCCTGAAGAGAGGGTGGATCGTTGAAACTGTCGCCTGATCAAGGACCGAGGAAACAACCGTTTGGCTTTGATCGAGCGGCAAACGGATGATGAATTACAAATCAAGTGTGACTGATGTGACACGGCAATGTTTGGTTGAGAAGCACGTGTTTAAGAAGATTATTGATATTCATCTGGAGCCAATGGTGAAGAGGGTGCAACTGGCGTGCCACAACTTCATGGTTTTCGGGACCACACCCACTTCACATTACTTTCTGTTCTTCCTTCAGAGTAAGTTATGGGGTTGCCAGTATGAGACGAAAATAGCATTGCATGATCGATGAAATTTGTGCTCAGCTACTCTGAGGAATCCTACCATAACGGTGTGCATATTAGACTCGTTGCTGATTATCGTCTACCTTGTTGGCCGTTCTTAGCCGCCGCATCCCACATCCCACCTGCTTACTATCTCCCCGGACGCTTATCTACATGCCACCCAGCAACACGTTCTAAAAGCTGCCGGGAATCAAACGATTTGCAAAGAAGGGTTAGAAAATTGGTTAACATAAGATGGGAACTATGCTTTTGTAGGTGAGTTGGAAAACGAAATCCAAAACATTAAGTTTAACTCTTTGGCCTTGATTTGGATACCCCAAGTTCATATTTCTATTATCGTCCCGAGTACCCCCTTCGAACTTCCTCCTCTAATTGACGGTGTCCGAGTCTCACGGCAATGGAGACAATGAAGCTACATTGGAAGGGCGAATCCTATCCCTCCTCTCTTGTCGCCTTTCAAACACTGTGCTCAAGATAGACTTTGTCAGAAAAACGGCACGAGACAATGGACTAGACATCGAAAATTGACCTCTCAATTGACCATAGGTTGAGTAGCACGTGTTTAATCAATATGTAGAAAGTAACGCGCTAATTCGGGAGGTGGAACTTGTGAGAAACACATTTCAAAGCTCTCTTTTACTGATCTTGAAAAGAGAAACTGTAGGACTTGTCTCTCGGCAGGCTCGGGTCCGTGAATTTGTGAGAGCGATAAAATACACATTTCTCGTGCAAAGTTCCCTCCCCATGATACAGAAGTCATTGACTACGGTGACTACCTCTATTTTGAATTATGTTATAACAAAATCTAACGTTCTATACTGTGGATTGGGATAGACACTGCACTTTAGACACTGCATGGTGTTTTCGACCTGAAATAATTGAAGTAGGAAGCTGGATATTCATCTGGAGGCAATGGTGAAGAGGGGGAAACTGGCGACCGACAATTTCATGAGTTTCGGGACTACAACAAAAATTCACATTTCTTTCTGTTCTTCCTTCAGAGTAGGTTTATGCGGTTGTCATTGTCAGATTGTGGTTGAGATGAAATAGCATCGCATGATCGATGAATTTTGTGCTTAGATATTCTTGCCAGCTACTCTGCTGAGGGGATCCCACTGTAATGGTGTGCGTATTCGACTTGCTGCTGATTATCGTCTAGGGGATTTTTACCTTCTTGACCATTCTTAGCCGCCGCCGCATCTCACATCGTACTGGCATGCAAGCATTTGATATTGAAATTGTCCTGGACGACACCGCTCTTAAGACAAAGGTGACTAGTATACATGCTCCAGGAGAGGCCCTAAAGCAAATTTCAGCGCTGAATGGGGAGATGCGGCTATTTAAATGTAGTACTTTCATGGTTCCAAACACCCCATTACTTTAGATCGCGTTAGCTGCTCAATTCATATGTTCTTCCAGGACAAAGCTTGACTTTCTGAATGCATTTGCGGTAGACCAGCGAGAATTTGTGCAGACATGGCTCAATAAGCAGTCCCGCGATTTATATGTTGTTCTTGGCAACGAGCGGGGGATCCGAGAAGAGAATCTTATGAATAGCCAATTCTTTTCGCTGCCATGGGTTAGTCATTTGTCTGCTCGTTGTTATTATGACTGAATATGTGCACAGGTTGATGAAGCCGTATCAGTGCAGGAAGGGTTAAGGGTCACCAATGCGATCCGTGCACAGCAGGGCACCATGGGGTGAATAATATGATGAATATTGTACTCTTGACCTTTTCTCTGAAAAAGGGAACTTCTTCTGTATTGATGATGATAGCAATTCATATCAGCCAAAGAGCTTGGCTTATCTCTTGGGTTAGGTGACAAGGCACAAGTACCTCTGATGCATCCTAACTTGGTACATTCACCCCAAAGTAGATGCACAGGAAGTTCGCAACATAATTGCCTGTATGCATAGGCGTTGTAAAGGGACTTAAGAACACTTGATCAAAAAATACGCATACAACTTCCCACTCTTTCGTCAACGACGTTGTTGCAGCGTTGAACACGGAAGGAGGGGGATATTTAGTGACAGGATGCTGTCTCAGTCCGAATCATAAGTTCATAAGTTATAAATTTGATAAATGTATACATCTCCGTTAAATAGTGTTTAATTCACGACATATATACTCAATGCACGAAAATCCACATCTAGGTGGTCAAGTTAGTTGTTTGTTGGCCAGCTTGCGATGGGTCCGATTGAGCTCTTTGTCCATGATTCTACGCTCAAGAAAGATCATAGAAAGACACTTTATACGGTATGGTAACAAGTCCTTCGTGAGAGAGCTGGTGGAGGGAACCTCATTCTCCCTCGGTCAAGCGCACACGGCCTGCAGAACGTGGCACGGACAGAGCTACCCCGCCTTGTGAGTGGCCGATTCCGACAAGTGTCAGAAAATCAACTCATACGCCGGCTGTGGACCCTGCTAACAAAAAAAAACCTCCAAAGCTCGGGCGTATTGATATGGTGGACGGTACAGTCTATGTGTACCGTCTATCTATATACAGCAAAGCAGACGGGGAAGAACTAACAGGTATCCTTTTATTGCAAGTGTGCACACTCACTATAGTTGGGGTTTTTGATCAAGCACATCTCACGGATAATATGGACTGCATCCGTTCTGAGACAGTGCATAAGAGTCGCGCGATTGGGTTCCAGGTGTCCTTGTGCAACCCCGTAGCGTGCAGGAATATCCGTGTAGAGCTGTCGTTGGTGCTGACCGGTCTAGTTCTTCTGTGGTACCTGGTGGTTAAAATCTGCAAAAGATAAGTAGGACGCGGGTTAGTAATGGCCTGAACTGTTGTGATCTCAAATCACACTGAATTTCCGGGATGAGCTGTTATGGACAAAATTGGGATGGGTTCAATCTGTATTTGGTCAGAATGTGGGAAACAATTTTGTTCAGGAGTTTCCAGGGCCGTCGCCACAAATTCTTCGAATAGGGAAGATTATCCTGGATTGCCCTGCAGCGCAGTTTCATATCGTGACTCTGTCCGGACATGTAGGCAGCCTACATGTGCATATGCCCCTGGCACGCCGCTATTATGGCGGAAAAGCTTGTAAGTTTCATGTAGCCAGCGAATCAATGGAATTTACCTACATAAGGACCATTGCCGAGATTTGTCAAAATCACAGGTTCATGTTGTCACTACAATGCCGTGGTTTACATGTGCATCGAGCTCCACCAGTTTTTCTCCCTCATGCACGCTAAACATGGGAAAGCACGAAGAAATTCCCCATTGCGATCGTGATACAACCACACAGGATTCTAAGCAGTCCCCATACGACGAGGAATCTCTGAGAGGAAAACGTCATACCGATTGGAAAAAACCCACCCATCGAATACGTTCATTGAAAATTACTTATCCAGGTCTCATGATGACAGAGTCGAACATTTCTCGACATTTAATTATTAACTTTCATGGTGGTAACTTTCAACATGATGTCTCACCGTCATGTATAACGCGAAAATGAGATTGGAAGAACTTAGACGATCTACGGGCTCAAGTCTGTGAGAAAATTAATAAGAGGAAATAAAGCAAATGTTTCCTATAGTGTTTCCTCCCATGATACAAAGTTGTGATCACAATGACTACATGTGAATATTATGAAATCCACAACAAACATAGAGCTCATGCAGTGCTTGTCTGCGCTTATCGTGTCTGGGTATCAGAAATAAATGACCAACCCAGCCGTAGTAGCCAAACTACGATGAGGGCGATCCCTAACTTTTTTCCTGTTCCAAATAGCACTAACCTCCTGAAAACCAGGACGAACCACTACGGAGATTATATCAATGAAACATAAGACGAGAACTAAACAGAACTCGAGTAACAGTTGGATAGAATACAACCGAAACCCGGGATTCAGTAAATCCACCATCTCTAGCCTTTCGAAATTCTGTACAGCGGAGGGATACATTATCTGTGCAATAGAAGACGATGGATAGGTTCATAAGCAATGAAAGCCGTTTGGTTGTGCAAGCAAGTCAAAACTTTTGGTTCTCGAACTCATTCCTAGGCTGGCCAGTCTTTTCTAAACAAAGTAAAAAACAACATTTTGAATGTCCCAGTTGATGACATGCGTCCAAACAAGAATCGGTAGCGTAGGCGATACTCTGATTAGACGAATGACAACTTGAAGCCTTTCAACCCTGTTTATGTTACAGTGTATCCAATCTGTACAGGACAATCCAATTACTCCCTTGTTTCTGTAATCCTATGACAAGCACAGTTCTCAAAGCGCACAGCTCCCTGAACATTTAGCAAAGTTGCAGAATCCACTAATCTCAAGTCCTTTTTTACGTCAATAGATGCCCGATTGTGCTAGTCGACGTGGTATGCTCGACTACCATTATGCATAGACCTGCGATCATACTGATCATGGTGCGATTTACTTTGCACCGTTTGCAGTACGGCGTGCACCTAATTTGCATCCGTTAATGCGGGTGAAACGAAAACTGCGATATTTCACTCATATCGCAGGAATTCTGTTTGAAAATCAATATCGACTTTATTCAACACAATTTGAAGTGCCTTGTCACAAAAAAAAAACATCCTGTGAATTACCATAAGAAACAAAATTTCAGGCAATTGGCCTAACCTCAGTTGCAGAACTGCTGTAACAACATCAAAGCAGACTTGTTATATATCTTTTGTTAATACAATATAGATGTATACAGAGGGTGCAAAGCACTTCAAATGAATCAAAATCTTATTGTCTTAGCTGTAGTATACTATATAAAATCTTCTAATGGACTTGGATTCCTTAAAAGTGCTTTGTGGCCTTTGTGTACATGTAGAATATATTTTCAGAAAATATATAACAGGCCTGATTTGATTTGGTGCTGCTACAGCAGTTCTGCAACTGGGGTTGGTCAGGGCCAATTGCCTGAAAAAATTAAATACTTGTGGTAATTCTACATAATATTTTGTATTTCATGGCACTTAATATTGAGTTGAAGAGGTTTTATATTTCAAATAGAATGGGTGTGAAATGACCGAATGCTCGGAGTTTTACGTACTGCAAACCTGTGTAAACGCTCGGGCTGTCAACGTTATTTAACCTTGAGAACTTTCCGGATGAGCTGATATCTTAGATCGTTGGCCGAGTGACTTAAGCTGTCGGCGAGAACTGAATATTTGACTCTGATGTGCCCTCAAGCTTTTTCCTCCCACACTATTATGGTATTTCCGGTGTTAACATGTGCACTCACGAAGGTTCAGTGATTCACGTTCACAAAATTTTAAAGACAAATATATACGTCGACTTGGCGAATTGTCTGGGATCCATGTCTATTTTTAAAAATTATAGATCCCAAGAAGCTGTGTCAAGTGCTACTTTTAAATCATAGCATTGATCTCTATTTCAAATTGAAAAACCATACGCTACTTCTGCAGCGAAATTATCCTACTGAAACCTGGTAGACCTTCTGGTATGTATTCCAAATGCATAAGTTAATCTACGCGGAATGGTGATCCAGAGCCGCATCAGGGAGGCCTTTTGCACTCTGACCACCACCATGGCAGGGCGCTTAAGGACTCTTCCACACAGATGCGTGTCGTACGCGTGGGCATGCACCCGTACATAGTCGACACGGCAGGTTGGCCTGGGTCACAGGTGTTCTTGGCTTGACCTGCATCCAAACCCCAGGACACCTGACCTGGTGAACTGGGCAGGTTGGCCTAACCTGTGCTATTCCCTATTCATGAGTCCAGCTTTCCCTGCATGCTTTCATTCTAAAAAAACTTTTATAACATTCCTTTCAGACATTGTACACCTTTCACTCTCTCACATGTGTCAGATGACTACTTCTTTTCTATTATCTTTATTTTCTACCAATGTCTCTTCTCCTGCTTTACTATTTACTCCTTTTAATCCTCTCCAGTAATCCTTCTTCCTTCACCACTTCTGTTGTTTATATTTTCCTCTTGTCCCATTCCTGAGACATGACTTACTCATGTCACAGTCACAGTAGCTATATAGTCCCTGCTTAGGTAAGGGAGATCCTCACCCTTTTCTCTTCAGGGTCTCCCTCACCTAAGGTATATGCATTTCTATCTACTGTTGTTTTATAACACTTACTTTAATATTTCTCTCACCTAAGGCCTTGTGTGATTTCCACAGGTCTGCTCATTTTGCCCTAACAACATGGCTGTGCATTGGCAATTGCCATTTGTATGCCACTACAACATTTACGTTATATATTACGTATGTGGCTACAACATTTAGGTTATGTATTGACTTTTTGTATGGGGCTACAATATTTATGTTATATATTGACTTTTTGTATGTGTCTACAACATTTACATTATATATATGACGTTTTGTATCTTCTCCCTTTTACCTTGCCACAATC
>QLPI01009060.1:0-13001 GCA_003314275.1 Chroogomphus rutilus
ATCGGGGTTTGTAATGGAACCTCGGAGTTGGACTGGAGTTTAAAGAGGGTCGTCCCCTGACAGAACCCATGTTTTCATGGGGCCCGGTGTATCAATTTTGAACACAATACCGTTGAGATCAGAGACTGTAGTTTTAAAATTCTGTCAATCGTTCTCAGTCTGCTGGATCACGGTGCTAATGTACAGGACAAACCGGGGCTCCCAGCCCTCAAAAGAAGAACGCATCTCATCCACACAGCCTGTTGTTGTCCACGATTCTTCGCCACCTTTATGACGATATTATATTCTTGCTGAGATCTCTGCCAGATGATAGGAATCAGTCGAGGAGTGACTCCGGAGCTTCATGTGCGTACAATACAGTAGTCAATAATTGGCCTCCCTGGACCCAGCCAACAGTGGGCCTGAGGAGTCTCCACGAGTGGGGGCAGATCTTGATCTCTAAGCATGTCTGAGACGGCTATAGTGGCTGGGTAGGCACAAACACCCGTAGGAAACGGATCTAAAAGCTCCCCTTCCACGAAACTACGTACGAGACTATGTAGCCCATCTGCGCCGATGACGATATCGCCAGAAACCACCTCGCCACCTTCAAGGGTGACAGATGGTACCGACGGATCTACTGATACTACTCTATTCTCGAGACGTAAATGCATGAAAGGTTTCGCAATATCATATAACATGTCGAGAGATCTGCTCTTTGGTCCATTCGTAATAATTAGAGTGAAATAAACGACTGTGAAACAAGACATACGTGGATGTGAAGGTATGGTGCATCGAACTCCTGTTCCATTTTTTCGCCACATACAGTGAAGCCAATCTGTTCCCCAGTGTCATCTACAAGTCCGAACATCAGGTTTCGTGCGGCAGTATCTAAATTTCTCACGACAACACACATCGGAAAAATTCAGGCTGCATGGCTGGACACCGACCGCTCTCAGTTGTTGTTCAAGACCCCATCGGATTAGCAGACGAGTCGCGTCTAAGACAAAGATACAGAAATAAACGATCAATGGAATGCCAGAAACAAACGTACTCGGGCTGAGCTGAATTCCGGCCGTATGTCGTATAGCTTGGATGCGGATTCAAGGACCGTGACAGATGACCAGCCTAGCCCAGACAGTATGCTGCTGCCAAGCCGCCGATGCCGCACCCAACAATGATTACTCGAACACTGATGCGGCTCTGGATCACCATTCCGCGTAGATTAATTTATGCATTTGGAATACATATCAGAATGCGTACCATGTTTCGGTAGGATAATTTCGCTGCAGAAGTAGCGTATGGTTTTTCAATTTGAAATAGAGATCAATGGTATGATTTAAAAATAGCACTTAACACACCTTCTTGGAATCTATAATTTTAAAGAATAGACATGGATCCCAGACAACTTGCAAAGTCGACGTACATATTTGTCTTTGAAATTTGTGAACGTGAATCACTGAACCTTCGTGAGTGCACATGTTAACATCGGAAACACCATAATAGTGTGGGAGGAAATAGCTTGAAGGCACATCAGAGTTCAAAGATTCACTTGTCGCCGTGGGCTCAAGTCACTTGGCCAACGATCTAAGAGAACAGCTCACCCTGAAAATTCTCAAGGTCAAATAACGTTGACAGCCTGAGCGTTTACACCGGTTTTGCAGTACGCAAAACTGCGAGCATTCGGTCATTTCACACACATTCTATTTCAAATATAGAACCTCTTCAACTCAATATTAAGCCATGACATACAAAATACTATGTAGAATTACCACAAGAATTTATTTTTTTCAGGCAATTGGCCCTGACACACCCCATTTGCAGAACTGTTGTAGCAAGTGGCACCAAACCAAATCAGACCTGTTATATATATTTTGGAAATATATTATACATGAACACAAAGGGCACATGCACTTTCAATGAATCAAAGTCCATTCTGCAGAATGTGGCAAAGACAGAACTCAATGAGATCCCCAGCTTGTTTTTGAGGCCATTTTTTTCGGATCACAATCAGGGCTATAAGCCATTTTCAAGGTCCTGTGGCTGGATTTCTATTGGACTTTGCCAGTGACAAAGTGCTGACGGCACCAAATTACCAAAGCGAAACTAGTATATAGGGGTTAGCAACTGTGCCGCTGCATACAGAGGAGGTCCTTAAATATGCACCAGAATGCTTTGATGCAGGAATATCCGTTTATAACTGTCGTCCGTGCTGACCGGTCTAGTTATTCTGTGGGTACCTGGTGGTTAAAATCTGCAGAAGATAAGTAAGGCGCAGGCCTATAGTGAGCCTTTCGAACACATAGTTTGTAATGGTAGGAAACAAACGCCAAATGTCTGGAAAATTCCCCTTAAGAAGTCTGTTCATGTGATAAAAGAAAAACAAAACACAAGTAAAAAGAATGATTTAAAAAGGTCATCAAAGGTTGAAGCACACAAAAATTTCAAGCTCACATGAGAATCAAACAAGCAGCCTTCAGACAACTAAACTATCTCTGTAACACTTTAACCACTAGCTACACAGGGTTTCACAAGGACACCTGGAATACAATCGCGTGACTCTTATGCATTGTCTCAGAACGGGTGCAGTCCATATTATCTGTGAGATGTGCTCGATCAAAAACTCCAACTATAGTGAGTGTGCACACTGGAAATAGAAGGATACCTGTTAGTTCTTCTCCGTCTGCTTTGCTGTAGATAGGTTTTAAGAATACGGGATGCGGCGGCGGAGGCTAAGAACGGTCAAGAAGGTAAAAATCCCCCAGACAATAATTAGCAGCAAGTCGAATATGCACACCATTACAGTGGGATCCCTTCAGCAGAGTAGCTGGCAAGAATATCTAAGCACAAAATTCATCGATCATGCGATGCTATTTCATCTCAACCACAATCTGAAAATGACAACCGCATAAACCTACTCTGAAAGAAGAACAGAAAGAAATGTGAAGTGTTGTTGTAGTCCCGAAACCCATGAAATTGTCGGTCGCCAGTTTCCCCCTCTTCACCATTGCCTCCAGATAAATATTCAGCTTCCGACTTCAATTATTTCAATTCGAAAACGCCATGTAGTGTCTGAAGTGCAGTGTCTATCGCATTCCACAGTATAGAACGTTAGATTTTGTTATAACATAATTCAAAATCGAGGTAGTCACCATAGCCAATTACTTCTGTATCATGGGGAGGGAACTTTGCACGAGAAATGTGTTTTTTATCGCTCTCACAAATTCACGAACCCGAGCCTGCGGAGAGACAATTCCAAGGTTTCTCCATTCGACCAACATTCCCACGTCATTGTTCGAACGAGTCGCATCAGTCACACCTGCTTTGTAATCCATCATCTGTTTGCCGCTCACTCAACTCGGTCCTCGATCAACGTCACTGATATTTCAACGATCCCATCCTCTCATCGGGAGTACAGACTCCAGAATACTCGTTTACCTAACAGCAACAAAGAACAATTTAAGAACATTTGTCTTTTCGACTTTTTCTGACCAGTGTCCGCTTAAATTTTAAGGCTGAAATATTAAGCTCTGGTTGAAATATTAAGCGTCCGGCTGAAAAAATAAGCGTTTGGATGAAAAAATAAGCGTCTGGATGAAAAAATAACCACGTCTGGATGAAATAATAACCGTCTGGATGAAATATTAAGCGTCCGGATGAAAGAATAAGCGTCCAAAATAACGCGTTGGAGGATGATTTTCTTTTGGTTTTCTTTGAAGGCGGTAATGGGGGTACCATTTGGGAGTCGTCGGTGTAGTAGGCATCTGAGCTTCTCGGTGTTGGAGACCATTCCAGCTGCATCAGGGTGTTCGCCTAAGTTTTAAGGCTAAAACAATAAGCGTCCAACGTTCGCTTAAGTTCAAAGGCTTAAAAAATAAGCATCCGGTGTCCGCTTAAGTTTAAGACTTACAAATTAAGCATTTTCCGACTGTTTGGCTGGACAATTAAGCCCTCCATTCAAGTGCATTCAATGTTGCAGAGAGGACGGAAACTCTTTTGGATCTCGAACACATTTATAGGCTGGTCGCCCTTTCCAAGCCAAGCACAAAACTTGGGTTTTCATGTGAGGGAACTCAGAGGACTTGCGCCTAAACCAGTTCGAATATTCCAGTTTATTACATGCTTCAAACAAGAATTGGTAGCGTAGGCGATATCTCATACGGATGGCAACTTGAAGCCTTTCAACCTTGTTTATGTGACAGTGTAACCAATCTCTACAGGACAAGCAAATTACTCCCTTCATTACAGGGACAGTTCTCAAAATGCACAACTCTCTGAACATTTACCAAAGTTGTAGAATCCACTAGTCTAAAGTCCTTTTTCGGGTCAATAGATGCCATACCGTCCTCTCACACCCAATGCTTGGTGTCATTTGAATCATGGGTATGTATGATCAGATTCATGGTATACTCGACTGTCGTGATGGACGGTGCCATCGCTTCAAGATATTTCATAATTCTAAATCATTCCAAGCTTCCATCATGGAGAAACGGGTTATCGCAGAGGGAGGACTAATATCCCATGTCAATAAACTACTGATGCTTGTCATGAGGACATGATACTTCTGGTGAGACTCAATTTCCAAAGTATGTCGGGTGTATTCAAAAATTATTTCCTCCTGAGAATGAGAATTTATGAATTAGCTTGTAAAATCCTCGGGAGATTTAAGGATCAGAGTATTGTTTGAATTGTGAGTACTGTCAGAATAAGAATCACTATCCACATACCTGGCCACGCGAGGTTGTTATCCGAAACCTGCAGCTTTCAGTCAAGTGTCCTAACTCTCCCCCATCCAGTCACATCTCTTGTTCTGGTGCTCGCTGACGTCGGAAAGAACGAGAGGGCCATTCTAGAACTCAAAGGACGCTGCGCGAAAGCGACTGGCTATCGACAAGCCTGGGCGTGCGGGCGGCGTGCGGTCATGCATCCGGGTGCTGCTATCGGGCGTCGCGCGCGGGGACTATGATGCTGGCGGGAAGTTGGTTCTACGGGCGTCGCTGCTCAAGGCAAGTACCGTGGTGTCGGAGCCCATTGTTTGCGGGCCTCAATGTATGTGGAGAATATGGTGACGGCGGGGTCCTCGCTCAGGCTGTGAGAGGTGTTTGAGCTCTGGGTACGGATGCAGCTCTGAGTGTGGATGCAGCTCTGAGTGTGGATGCAGCTCTGAGTGTGGATGCAGCTCTGAGTGTGGATGCAGCTCTGAGTGTGGATGCAGCTCTGAGTGTGGATGCAGCTCTGAGTGTGGATGCTTGCTGTTCGAGGCAGAGGGTGGTGTGGTGGGCGGTAAAACCAGCAACTACATGCCGGCGACAGGAAAACTGCTAGTGCGGACTCAAGGACCGTCAGCCTGGCCTAGACATTATGCTGCTTACCAAGCCGCTGATACCGCATCCAACAATAATCACTCGTAGCTCTGGATCACCGCTCCTCGTAGATTAGCTTATGCATTTAGAATACATATCAGAAGGCGTACTATGTATCCGTAGGAAAATTCGGCTGCAAGCGTAGTGTGGTTTTTCAAATTACATGGAGATTCATGGTATGGTTGTAAAATAGCACTTCACACAACTTCGTGTGATCTGTAACTTTTGAAAATAGACATGGATCCCAGACAACTCACAAAGTCGACGGATTTGTCTTTGAAAATTTGTGATTTTGATTCACTGAACCTTCGTGAATGATATTAACATGGGAGACACCATAATAGTGTGGGAGGAAACAGGCTTGAAGCCACATCAGAGTGAAAGATTCACGTGTCGCCGTGTGCGCAGGTCTCTCGGTCAACGACCTAAGGTATCAGCTCATCCGGAAGGTGTTCAAGGAATAACGTTCACAACCTGAGTGTTTACACCGGTTTGCAGTATGTATGGCGCGCTGAATGTACCGTTCATGCGGGCGAAAGAACTGCGAGCATATGGTCATTTCATCGCCATTCTGTTTGAAAATCAATATATAATCTCTTTGTCCAAAAAAAAACTGTTTATATAAGCCTTAAAGTAAATGGACGTTTATTTTTACACTAGACGCTTATTTGTTGAGCCTTAAACTTAAGCCAACATCGGACGCTTATTTTTTAAGCCGGATGCTTATTATTTCAGTATTACTCAGCCGACTGGACGCTAATTATTTCATCCGGACGCTGAATTCTCAAGCCGGAATGCACGCTTATTATTTCATCCGGACGGTTAATATTTCAGCCGACCGCTTATTATTTCACCCGACAGCTTAATATTTCAGCCAGCGCTTATTATTTTATCCTGCCAACTTTTAAGTGGTCACTGGTCAGAAAAAGTCGAAAAGTAAATGTTATGTCACTGCTAGGTTGCTCCTGTAGACGGGCCTGTGTTGGGTCTGTAATGCCTGAAGAGAGGGTGGATCGTTGAAACTGTCGCCTGATCAAGGACCGAGGAAACAACTGTTTGGCTTTGATCGAGCGGCAAACGGATGATGAATTACAAACCAAGTGTGACTGATGTGACACGGCAATGTTCGGTTGAGAAGCACGTGTTTAAGAAGATTATTGATATTCATCTGGACCCAATGGTGAAGAGAGTGCAACTGGCGTGCCATAACTTCATGGTTTTCGGGACCACACCCACTTCACATTACTTTCTGTTCTTCCTTCAGAGTAAGTTATGGGGTTGCCAGTATGAGACGAAAATAGCATTGCATGATCGATGAAATTTGTGCTTAGCTACTCTGAGGAATCCTACCATAACGGTGTGCATATTAGACTCGTTGCTGATTATCGTCTACCTTGTTGGCCGTTCTTAGCCGCCGCATCCCACATCCCACCTGCTTACTATCTCCCCGGATGCTTATCTACATGCCACCCAGCAACACGTTTCTAAAAGCTGCCGGGAATCAAACGATCTCCAAAGAAGGGTTAGAAAACTGGTTAACATAAGATCGGAACTATGCTTTTGTAGGTGAGTTGGAAAACAAAATCCAAAACATTAAGTTTAACTCTTTGGCCTTGATTTGGATACCCCAAGTTCATATTTCTATTGTCGTCCCGAGTACCCCCTTCGAACTTCCTCCTCTAAATTGACGGTGTCCGAGTCTCACGGCAATGGAGACAATGAAGCTACATTGGAAGGGCGAATCCTATCCATCCTCTCTTCTCGCCTTTCAAACATTGTGCTCAAGATAGACTTTTTTCAGAAAACGGCACGAGAAAATGGACTAGAGATCGAAAATTGACCTCTCAATTGTCCATAGGTTGAGAAGCACGTGTTTAATCAATATGTAGAAAGTAAGGCGCTAATTCGGGAGGTGGAACTTGTGAGAAACACATTTCAAAGCTCTTATGTAAGAGAAACTGTAGGACTTGTCTCTCCGCAGGCTCGGGTCCGTGAATTTGTGAGAGCGATAAAATACACATTTTTCGTGCAAAGTTCCCTCCCCATGATACAGAAGTCATTGACTACGGTGACTACCTCGATTTTGAATTATGTTATAACAAAATCTAACGTTGTATACTGTGGAATGGGACAGACACTGCACTTTAGACACTGCATGGTGTTTTCGACTTGAAATAATTGAAGTAGGAAGCTGGATATTCATCTTGAGGCAATGGTGAAGAGGGGGAAACTGGCGACCGACAATTTCATGAGTTTCGGGACTACAACAAAAATTCACATTTCTTTCTGTTCTTCCTTCAGAGTAGGTTTATGCGGTTGTCATTGTCAGATTGTGGTTGAGATGAAATAGCATCGCATGATGGATGAATTTTGTGCTTAGATATTCTTGCCAGCTACTCTGCTAAGGGGATACCACTGTACTGGTGTGCATATTCGACTTGCTGCTGATTATCGTCTGGGGGATTTTTACCTTCTTGACCGTTCTGAGCCGCCGTCGCATCTCACATCGTACTGGCATGCAAGCATTTGATATTGAAATTGTCCTGGACGACACCGCTCTTAAGACAAAGATGACTGCTATACATGCTCCAGGAGAGGCCCTAAAGCAAATTTCAGCGTTGAATGAAGAGATGCGGCTATTTAAATGTTGTACTTTCATGGTTCCAAACACCCCATTACTTTAGATCGCGTTAGCTTCTCAATTCATACGTTCTTCAAGGACAAATCTCGACTTTCTGAACGCATTTGCGGTGGACCCGCGAGAATTTGTGCAAACATGGCTCAATAAGCAGTCCCGCGATTTAGATGTTGTTCGTGGCAACAAGCGGGGGATCCGAGAAGAGAATCTTATGAATAGTCAATTCTTTTCGCTGCCATAGGTTAGTCATTTGTCCGCTCGTTGTTGTTACGACTGAATATGTGCACAGGTTGATGAAGCCATATCAGTGCAGGAAGGGTTAAGGATCACCAATGCGATCCGTGCACACCAGGGCACTATGGGGTGAATAATATGATGAATATTGTACTCTTGACCTTTTCTCTGAAAAAGGGAACTTCTTCTGTATTGATGATGATTGCAATTCATATCAGCCAAAGAGCTTGGCTTATCTCTCGCCCTCTCCCAGCAGGTTAGGTGACAAGGCACAAGTACCTCTGATGCATCCTAACTTGGTACATTCACCCAAAGTAGATGCACAGGAAGTTCGCAACATAATTGCCTGTATGCCTAGGCGTTGTAAAGGGACTTAAAAACACTTGATCCAAAAATACTCATACAACTTCCCGCTCTTTGGTCAACGACGTTGTTGCAGCGTTGAACACGGAAGGAGGGGGATATTTAGTGACAGGATGCTGTCTCAGTCCGAATCATAAGTTCATAAGTTATAAATTTGATAAATGTATACATTTCCGTTAAATAGTGTTTAATTCACGACATATATACTCAATGCATGAAAATCCCACATCTAGGTGGTCAAGTTAGTTGTTTCTTGGCCAGCTTGCGATGGGTCGGATTGAGCTCTTTGTCCATGATTGGACGCTCAAGGAAGATCATAGAAAGACACTTTATACAGTATGGTAACAAGTCCTTCGTGAGAGAGCTGGTGGAGGGAACCTCATTCCCCGTCGGTCAAGCGCACACGGCCTGCAGAACGTGGCACGGACAGAGCTACCCCGCCTTGTGAGTGGCCGATTCCGACAAGTTTCAGAAAATCAACTCCTACGCCGGCTGTGGACCCTGCTAATAATAAAAAACCTCCAAAGCTCGGGCGTATTGTATGGTGGACGGTACAGTCTATGTGTACCGTCTATCTATATACAGCAAAGCAGACGGGGAAGAACTAACAGGTATCCTTTTATTGCAAGTGTGCACACTCCCTATAGTTGGGGTTTTTGATCAAGCACATCTCACGGATAATATGGACTGCATCCGTTCTGAGACAGTGCATCAGAGTCGCGCGTTTGGGTTCCAGGTGTTCTTGTGCAACCCCGTAGCGTGCAGGAATATCCGTGTAGAGCTGTCGTTGGTGCTGACCGGTCTAGTTCTTCTGTGGTACCTGGTGGTTAAAATCTGCAGAAGATAAGTAGGACGCGGGTTAGTAATGGCCTGAACTGTTGTGATCTCAAATCACACTGAATTTCCGGGATGAGCTGTTATGGATAAAATTGGGATGGGTTCAATCTGTATTTGGTCAAAATTTGGGAAGCAATTTTGTTCAGGAGTTTCCAGGGCCGTCGCCGCAAATTCTTCGAATAGGGAAGATTATCCTGGATTGCCCTGCAGCGCAGTTTCATATCGTGACTCTGTCCGGACATGTAGGCAGCCTACATGTGCCCCTGGCACGCGGCTATTATGGCGGAAAAGCTTGTAAGTTTCATGTAGCCAGCGAATCAATGGAATTTACCTAAGGACCACTGCCGACATTTGTCAAAATCACAGGTTCATGTTGTCACTACAATGCCATGGTTTTCATGTGCATCGAGCTCCACCAGTTTTTCTCCCTCATGCACGCTAAACATCGGAAAGCACAAAGAAATTCCCCATTGCGATCGTGATACAACCACACAGGATTCTAAGCAGTCGCCATATGACGAGGAATATTTGAGAGGAAAACGTCATACCGATTGGGAAAAACCCACCCATCCAATACGTTCATTGAAAATTACTTATCCAGGTCTCATGATGACAGAGTCGAACATTTCTCGACATTTAATCATTAACTTTCTTGGTGGTAACTTTCAACATGATGTCTCACCGTCATGTATAACGCAAAAATGAGATTGGAAGAACTTAGACGATCTACGGGCTCAAGTCTGTGAGAAAATTAATAAGAGGAAACAAAGCAAATGTTTCCTATAGTGTTTCCTCCCATGATACAGAGTTGTGATCACAATGACTACATCTCTACGCATGTGAATATTATGAAATCAACAACAAAAATAGAGCTCATGCAGTGCTTGTCTCCGCTTATCGTGTCTGGGTATCAGAAATAAATGACCAACCCAGCCGTAGTAGCCGAAACTACGATGAGGGCGATCCCTAACTTGTTTCCTGTTCCAAATAGCACTAACCTCCTGAAAATCAGGACCAACCACTACGGAGATTATATCAATGAAACATAAGTCGAGAACTAAACAGAACTCGAGTAACAGTCGGATAGAATACAACCGAAACCCGGGATTCAGTAAATCCACCATCTCTAGCCTTTCGAAATTCTGTACAGCGGAGGGATACATTATCTGTGCAATAGAAGACGACGGGTAGGTTCATAAGCAATGAAAGCTGTTTGGTTGTGCAAGCAAGTCAAAACTTTTGGTTCTCGAACTCATCCCTAGGCTGGCCAGTCGTTTCTAAACGAAGTAAAAACAGTATTTCGAATGTCCCAGTTGATGACATGCTTCCAAATAAGAATTGGTAGCATAGGCGATACTCTGATTAGACGAATGACAACTTGAAGCCTTTCAACCCTGTTTATGTTACAGTGTATCCAATCTGTACAGGACAATCCAATTACTCCCTTGTTTCTGTAATCCTATGACAAGCACAGCATTTAGCAAAGTTGCAGAATCCACTAATCTCAAGTCCTTTTTTACGTCAATAGCTGCCCGATTGTGCTAGCCAACGTGGTACGCTCGACTACCATTATGCATAGACCTGCGATCATACTGATCATGGTGCGATTTACTTTGCGCCGTTTGCAGTACGGCGTGCACCTAATTTTCATCCGTTAATGCGGATGAAACGAAAACTGCGATATTTCACTCATATGGCAGCAATTCTGTTTGAAAATCAATATCGACTTTATTCAACCCAATTTGAAGTGCCTTGTCACAAACAAAAAAAAAAAACATCCCGTGAATTACCATAAGAAACAAAATTTCAGGCAATTGGCCTAACCCCAGTTGCAGAACTGCTGTAACAACATAAAAGCAGACTTGTTATATATCTTTTGTTAATACAATATAGATGTATACAGAGGGTGCAAAGCACTTCAAATGAATCAAAATCTTATTGTCTTAGCTGTAGTATACTATATAAAATCTTCTACTTAATGGACTCGGATTCCTTAAAAGTGCTTTGTGCCCTTTGTGTACATGTAGAATATATTTTCAGAAAATATATAACCGGCCTGATTTGATTTGGTGCTGCTACAGCAGTTCTGCAACTGGGGTTGGTCAGGGCCAATTGCCTGAAAAAATTAAATCCTTGTGGTAATTCTACATAATATTTTGTATTTCATGGCACTTAATATTGAGTTGAAGAGGTTTTATATTTCAAATAGAATGGGTGTGAAATGACCGAATGCTCGCAGTTTTACGTACTGCAAACCTGTGTAAACGCTCGGGCTGTCAACGTTATTTAACCTTGAGAACTTTCCGGATGAGCTGATATCTTAGATCGTTGGCTGAGTGACCTAAGCTGTCGGCGAGAACTGAATATTTGACTCTGATGTGCCCTCAAGCTTTTTCCTTCCACACTATTATGGTGTTTCCGGTGTTAACATGTGCAGTCACGAAGGTTCAGTGATTCACGTTCACAAAATTTTAAAGACAAATATATACGTCGACTTGGCGAATTGTCTGGGATCCATGTCTATTTTTAAAAATTATAGATCCCAAGAAGCTGTGTTAAGTGCTACTTTTAAATCATAGCATTGATCTCTATTTCAAATTGAAAAACCATACGCTACTTCTGCAGCGAAATTATCCTACTGAAACATGATAGACCTTCTGGTATGTATTCCAAATGCATAAGTTAATCTACGCGGAATGGTGATCCAGAGCCGCATCAGGGAGGCCTTTTGCACTCTGACCACCACCATGGCATGGGCGCTTAAGGACTCTTCCACACAGATGCGTGTCGTACGCGTGCGCATGCACCCGTACATAGTTGACTCGGCAGGTTGGCCTGGGTCACAGGTGTTCTTGGCTTGACCTGCACCCAAACCCCAGGACACCTGACCTGGTGAACTGGGCAGGTTGGCCTAACCTGTGCTATTCCCTATTCATGAGACCAGCTTTCCCTGCATGCTTTCATTCTAAAAAAACTTTTATAACATTTCTTTCAGACATTGTACACCTTTCACTCTCTCACATGTGTCAGATGACTACTTCTTTTCTATTATCTTTATTTTCTACCACTGTCTCTTCTCCTGCTTTACTATTTACTCCTTTTAATCCTCTCCAGTAATCCTTCTTCCCCCTTCACCACTTCTGTTGTTTATATTTTCCTCTTGTCCCATTCCTGAGACATGACTTACTCATGTCACAGTCACGGTAGCTATATAGTCCCTGCTTAGGTAAGGGTGATCCTCACCCTTTTCTCTTCAGGGTCTCCCTCACCTAAGGTATATGCATTTCTATCTACTGTTGTTTTATAACACTTACTTTAAGATTTCTCTCACCTAAGGCCTTGTGTGATTTCCACAGGTCTGCTCATTTTGCCCTAACAACATGGCTGTGCATTGCAATTGCCATTTGTATGCCACTACAACATTTACGTTATATATTATGTATGTGGCTACAACATTTAGGTTATGTATTGACTTTTTGTATGGGGCTACAACATTTACGTTATATATTGACTTTTTGTATGGGGCTACAACATTTACATTATATATATGACGTTTTGTATCTTCTCCCTTTTACCTTGCCACAATC